>JADDOH010006329.1:0-54392 GCA_016648135.1 Agrypnia vestita | reverse complement strand
TTTGTTTAAACCACTTATTTATTGAAAAAAATCAACATGTTTCAAAGCCAATGGCTTCATCATCAGGAAAACAAAAATAATATTTAAAAATCGAAGTATAGATCAAAAGTTATATATGGAAAATAATAATATAAAGTACCTAATTAATATGAAAATAAATTTAAAAGATAACTATTTGCAAAAAGGACCTGATTATTTATAACATTTAATTTACTATTTACACTCTTTCTTATTTCCAAAATTTCTAATTTATCAAATTGTGATTCTGTATAATTTGTATGTAAAATTTGTAAACCCTTATTAATATCAAAAGAATGACCCGTAGCCAAAAGATGGTTAGCAAATTCAGAATAATTTTTACTATTTAAACACCTTAAGTGTTCTTTAATTCCAATTTCAAAATTTCTACACGTTTTTCCTATATAAAAATAATCACAATCATTACAAATCAATTTATAAACACCCGATTTTTAAATATTATTTTTGTTTTCCTGATGATGAAGCCATTGGCTTTGAAACATGTTGATTTTTTCAATAAATAAGTGGTTTAAACAAAGTTAATTTATATTAATTATAATTATGTTACCACAAAATAAATTTGCTACATTTGAAGAAGAAGATTAAAATATCGATTGATTTGATTTATTTTGTCTCGGAGAAAGAGGATCAGTCATTAAAAAGGTGACCGTTTAGATTTTTTGCTTGCTGTTTTTGCAAAATTAAAATGATCATTTAAATACATGCCGTAATCAATAACTCATATTGTGTGTGTGTGTGTAGTACGAAGTTTAAATAAAATCGTATTTTAAAGGTGAAATACATATTTAATCATACGCTCACTCGATTTTCTCTTTAGTAAATCCGTGATTACGTCAAGCACCTGCGTACGACCAGCGTGAGTTTTCTCGAGATAATACAATTGCCATTGATTGCAAGCTTGCAGATCACGCATATTCTAAACAACATTTCTCTGGAACTAAACTCAGTGTGACAGTAACAACAATAACAAGTTCGTGATTATTCCGCTCTTATGCGGTGAATAATTTTGTATAAAACAATCCATTACTCTTGAAGGAAGTTTATTATTTCACGCCTCGCATAATTTATCTAAACGTGCCTATAATATTTCCTCAAACCGCAAAAATTACGCCTCCGTCTCACTTTTTGGTTAGCAATAATAGACATCTTTAAAGGTAAAAACATGCCATCATTTAGGTACTTACGAGCAACACTGTATATATTTTTAAAGTGTATACTACTAACATTACTGGTCCTAACAGTAACGTTAAAAATTGTAAATATCACATTTTTACATAACATTAAAAAGTAAACGAATTTTTATATCCGATACAAATTACTTAAATAGTCTAACGTTTTACAGAAAATAATTCAGAAGTATTGAAAAAAAATGCTAAATTTGATGTTGTTCATCTCCATTGATATTAATATTAATGATGCGACGAATACTACTTTCACGAATACAAATACGAATAATTCAAATAATACACCACTGTTCTTTTTTTACTAAGAGATTTAATAATTAAAATTTACCCACGGCAAAGTTTTTTTGTTCAAAAAGCTCAACATTTCTTTTATCCGTTTGTACATTTCCAGCAGTCTAAAATAAATATCACTTTTTGCACGCTTACGAGAGGTGATGTTATTAGATTTAGTTTTAAAGTATTTTAAGAGTAATTTTTCACACAACGAAAATAAAATGGAACGAACTATACGTATTACAAAATAAAAACTACACGAAATAAGCACCTAACCTTATTAATAACCTAACGAAACTAGATGAAAGAACTCATGTTATGCTATGAAACAAGTAAAAATTGACAACTTGAGAACTCAAAAAATCCATTCATTCAATGTTAGGGGAATCCCCGATAATAGAGTGCGTAGGTGTGTTCAGATACACGGTGCACAGCCAAACCGTAATTTGCGTTGCGTTCAGTTATAAATAGTTTGTTTTTAATATTCGTGATGATATTCGGCGAATACGAATATTCGTATTCGTATTCGTTGCATCACTAATCAATACACTATTGCTTGGTCATTTTCGACTCAGAATTTTTGAAGGAGTCTACCTGAAAAACATGGTGGACTAACTCTGTTAGGTACACCCATTGTTTGAGTGCTGTAGGTAACGTACTATATGCCTGATACCAAGGTATCAGGCATATAATACGTTACATTGTTGTAACCAAAAATTCTGCATGCTCAATTAGCCTGGACATGTGTATCTGTCGAAGAGTTGAAGGTCAGTCTGAATAGAACCTCTGGAAGAGTGGAAGTATCGCGTGAGTAGAAGAGGATGAGTTGCCCTCAGAACGTCAGAAGAATAATGGGAAACAAATGGGTAAGATAGACTGATGACAGAACGAATTGATGAATTAACAAATTTTCCAACAGAATAAGAGAATTTTATGTTTTTTTAAAATTAAATAAGACAAAAAAAAATATTTCATTATTTTTTAAATCTACTTATAAGTAGGACGAACATTTAGATCACATATTTTTTGATGCCCCATCAATGACTGTTACTCAAATTTTATTCAAGATCTTTCTTATTACAATATTCCATTCCCCATCAACATCCCAACCCTCTTATCTTCCAACCATCAAATCACTTTAAAATTACTAACAAGATCTCTATAATATATATCTCTATAATATATATATATAATATATATTATAATAAGGTATAAATCTATAAAAATTAAATAAACTAACATTATGTACCACATGTCCTTTTCCATTACTAATAAAATTGAATCATCCACACAGAATAATGTTTATCCTAAAATGAATCGTTTACAATTTAAATTTCTAAAATAAAAGAGAAAAAAATGCAACCATCACTCCCATTGCTAACCAATAAAACCACTTGTTTTGTGGGTAGAACACCCCATAGGCGTGGAACGCCAGAAAAGAGGAAGAAGAAGTAGTAGATTAAAACAAATAATAGAATTTAAAAAAAATGTTATCTACAAAGTTGCTTAACCAATTGAAAAAAATAATTAAATAAGACTCTTCGTATGCACACACATTTATTATTTTATTACATAAGTACATGTAGTGAAATAATAAAATAATAAATTGTAGAACATTTGTAAATAATATTGGAATGGCGCGATAGTTGTACAGTGAAGTCTCGAACAGGAGTTCACCTAGCAGGACAAACATGGAGCAAAAAATGTATTTGTCATTATGTCTATTGTAATTAATTTTGGATTGTAATTATATACGCATACATACATATATGAGAATAATTTAATAAATAAAACGAAACTGTTTCCTTCCTTTAAATAAATAAATAAATAAAATGAATTCCTTCGGTAAATACATTCGTATATTCATCGAAAACAATTAATCTTCCGGATAACGTTGCCGTATTTAAAATAGATGTATACTTATATTTTCTTCGACGCTCCCTACGTAAACTCGGACATGCATTTTTGACTTTTTTGTACAAATATGTAGAAAATACACTTCTACACACAACTACTTTTTCAGAGAAAAAAACTGACGTTAAAATGGAAAAATACGCCCTCTTTGTGTATAGATTCAAACTACAAACAGCTTTCGACGTTGATGTACGAAAGGTCGACTTTATCATACCAGTAAAATCATAATTTGTGTGAATTGCTGGAACATCCTCTGCTGCATTTTCCTTCCCAATAAATCTAGGTTAGCTAGTTGTTTAGTTAGCTGTTTTATCTTGTTTAATTCAATACCTGCAGAAAGCAAGATCGGCTTTCGCCGATCACTGTTATTGGCCGCTAAGTGAACACGACCAGTGTGTTTGGAATTTATATAACAGTGAATAGAGTATCTACGTCGTGGTTATTTGTCTCATATATAAATTAATAAAGCAGACAAATAATACCGAAAAGTGATTGCAAATAAGATTATATTTATTAAATTTCAAATCAGTCTGAGCAGTGTGACACAGTTTTGTACATGTAACGTATTTTTGACGTTCTCACCGAACTTATCAGTTGAATCAAATTTTTGTATTAATCCCACATTCACTTTTGTATTATCATTATTTTCAATATCCATCAGGTCAATCTAGTATATATTGTACATTATAAAGATTAATAGAATTACGTAATGTTATGTCTATTGCAGTACATAAAGGATAGTCGCCTCATATCACATCTCTAAATTTGTTAGTTTTGACTGACCGCAGAAAAGTCATTGATCGGAAGGGAAAGTTTTAATTTGTATTCGAAATATTAATAAGAGAAAGATTACAAAATGTTCTGTAATCATTCTCTACTGTTAGAATCCAAGGATTTCCAATTTAGTTCGAAATATTTAGTGCTAAGATTTGCCAGTTATAGATTTGCTATTACTATTGCTATTACGGACAGTTATACTTCATCTTTCCTAGCCATTGCACCAAAATGGCGTGTGGAGTGTGGAAGCTGGAATTCCGTTGACTGAATTAATTTGTCCATTTTGGTAGACAAATTTCTAGTAAGTTGTTTCTTGTATAATGACAATTATTTATGATGTGATATTTGCGATGTCTCGTAGGAAATATTAGATATTTAATGTATTGACTTGGAGAATATTCCTCAAAATATTAACTTGAAAAGGAGCAAAACTCTAATAACTTTAATTTTTACGAAATGAATCTAAATTAATTAAGAATAACTATAAAAGTCTCACAGAAACGAAGATATTTATATGAGAAACGTGTATGGAAGTCATTTATACGGTGGCCCAGGGCTTACAACCTGTATGAACTGGCGTAAGTCTAAGTTATTGAATTAATCACTTAATTAATTAATTCAGTCTAATTTAAGTTCTTAGTCTCTGTTAGACTTCTCTAATTCATCTTAATTAAATAATAATCCAGCAGTGGACAAATCCAGTAATTGGTTCTCGGATAAAAATATTGTTAAATCAAAACAACATATTTCTCCTTGCCAAAATAATTCAAAGTTCCCATGATGTGTTCATTAGAACTATCTAGAGGATGAATTTATTAAAGCTACGCATGTGTTTCCAATACCAACCAAACACAATACTTACGTCTCTCGCGTCGAGCGGTGTTCTGAATACACGTCTTGGCTTGAACAGACGTGTTGAAAAAGGACGCGATGCGAATTTGACTCGAATGTATACGTTCCGATACACTTTAAATATCGTAATATATGTTGAAAAACATTTTTATCCCTTCTCTTAATAACTTGAAGAATTTCCCTATACTAATATTATTAATATTTTTCAAGCACGGGAAATAACCCACTCAGGCATATTTTTTTTATTAAAACTTGCTTCTGAAAGAGAGCATTTCTTTCAAATATATACAATTTTGGTTGTAATACAGCCCAACATGCTTTTACTGTATAATTCCATATAATGTCTCGCCACTGGAAAATAGTACTGAATGCATTGTTTATTACGTAGGTACAAGGCACAATTTAATGTAATACGTACAATAGTATTGACATCTCAGTTTCTCTTACTATTCTGTCCCACATTAATATGTGTCTCTCTCTCTGGGAACGGAGTCACCGAAGTGTAGGCGCAGGCCATGAGAAATGTCACGGAAACCAACAGAAAAGCTTAGAAAGTGTTGCAGCATCGCCGGTATTATACGTGTATCGGTGTTGCAAGCATTTATAATTACTACAACTAACAATCGTTAAAATATATAAAGAACAACGAAATGCAGAACTATTTTTGAGAAAGCGCAAAACGAACCAGCCGCAACAACTGGCAACCAGAGATACATCCGCAGATTACAAATTATCCCGATATCTGTCGAGCTTCGCAGATATCGTGATTAAAAACCAAGTATTTCGCCAGATGGCGATAATAAAAGTAAAAACAGATTTGTATTAAATAGCTCCATGATGTGAAGACTTCCGTCGCATGTTGCGCGCGCACTTGTTTGCATAACTTAAATTTCACTTAAAACACGCCAAAAGAAGTATAATTTCAAAAATGTAATATATTAAATAATTACCTTCCTACATAACAGCAGTCTACTTTAAAAATGCAACTTCAGAAAAAACACGTATGAGATTAATAAAATTCTAAAGAAATTGATCCTTCATTCTACTATAATGTATGAGTTTCGTTTCAAAATCATTTACGTGAGACACGCAGCAGGACATTGGGAAGTAACATTGGTACAAGGTGACTAGAGTATGCAAAATTACCGTGTAGAGGCATTGCCGATAAATAGGTTAAATACGAAGATAGACCGGTTTGCCGGTTTAATAATTATGGAAGTATTGAATAATGATCATAGTGGCATTAGGGCATAAATTAACAATTAAAAAAACATATCGTGAAAATAAAAAATATATAGATTATTGTATAGCTAGGTTACATAAATAATTCTCTTTTAGAAAAGGCACATGTTCAAGGTATCAATGCTGAATTGACTCTATAACTGTTGCTAATTAGAAATATTGCAGATGTAGTTTTCCCTAATTTTCGGAGAATTCTAAGAATTCATATGTGAACGAACCATTAATTATAACAACCGAAGGTATATTAAAAATTCGTGTCCTAATAAACAAATATCTTTCATTCTCTTATACATACTTACACAAGCTTATATAAAAAAAAAAAAGCTTATATAAACAATAATAATAACAACCGAAGGTATATTAAAAATTCGTGTCCTAATAAACAAATATCTTTCATTCTCTTATACATACTTACACAAGCTTGTCGATTTTTAAACTAATCAGAACATAACATATTTCTAAATTTTAATATTTACAATGTCAACGAACCCACGACATCATTAATTTTCTGAATAAATCAGTGTGCAACATTTTTTAAAGGTTATATAATAATATTTAATAATATAATAATATTAATTATTAAATATTATTATTTATTATTTATTATTTATTATATTATTATTTATTATTTAATAATATAATATATATTTAAACACTCCATTGAAACTAAAAGATGTTCAAACAAAGTCCAAAGGTTTTTGTTTCATTAATATTTTTTATGTTTTCTTTTTGTAATTGAAATATCTAACCAAATCTGTAGAAGATTAAAAAAGTCAAAAAAACATTTTTTTAATTATTATTGTTAAATATAGCAGAATGCTTCTGGAATATTTAACATTCATAATGTTATTAGGATGTTATTAGTTATTATTATATAGTAAAAAGTGGTTATTTATAAACGACATAAGTTATGTACGAACTATATTAATATTGAAATGATGTGAAGTGTATTATTATGATAATGACAATGAATAATTAGTGATGTGTATATGTATTTTTTCTTTTTGTTTTCTTAATTTGCTTAAAACTTTTAACTTGTACTTAAAATTTCTTTTTTTTATTTTGTGTACATAAATTGTTTTTATCTCTTCTGTTTATAAAGTGAATAACATTTTGTAATAGTTTAACATTCAATTGTAAAAATGAACCTGCGGACAAACGTCTTTTTAGACGTTTTGTGGGACTAAATATTACAAAATGTAAAGAAAATAAATAGAAAATTTAAAAAAAAAAATAGTCCGATTTGAGAATCTGGGATTAGTGGTAGATTGCCTAGGAAACAGTAGATATTCATAGTTCTGCCCACTCCGAAGAAACCGCGAGACCGTTTGTGAAGATGTGGCGTAAGATGCAGCAGTATCAGAATAATAATGTTGTAAAAAGATCACCATTTTGTGAGCAGGAAGAAAGGAAGTATTCGAGAGATAGTCTTCCATAATGAAATATGAAAATCTGTAATAAATCTCGTTTATAAGAAACCACGACTTTAATAAATATTTTAGAAATTAAAAAATATAAAAGTAAAACAATCGTTTCGGTCGTGGTTAGAATTTTATGGGTAATATAATTTTAAAAACACCCGGTACCTAGAAACATTTGTCGATATAAATATTAGTTAATGAATCATCAATAATTGTTAAGCATCAAACGTAAACCTGTTTCCTCGCTCTTTTCTGGGTCATCCTTAATTAAATAAACTTCAGGTATTCTTCTTCGTGCGAATAATAAACTAAAACATAAATTATTCATCTAATGGCAGCCTACCGGGTGATGCATAACGCGTACCGTGTTTCCATTAAGGTTGTATAACCCGGCTTGGAAAATTCACCAATGCGCTTCCTCCGTTTTTTCTTAAACGCGATTACCGTCGATGATTAATATTCCACTTTAGTACTTTGCACGGCTGAAATCTGGCGGCGTGTTTCTTTTACTGCCTGCGGAGTTATTTTACAATTATACTGCTTTAATCACACTTAATAATTAAACACTTCATTTCGAGAGTTTTCATCATTTGTGTTTCACTTTGGCATACACAAGAAAAACAATCGATTTTTTTATATGTGTCAAAATTAAATAGTAAGTACGTTTTACAAAAAAAAAATCTTTCCTACATTGGCCGCAACAGTCAGGTGAATTTCCTGCGCGTACATGAGTTCTTTTTCATTTGTCTCTATGTACAATATTAGCCACCTTTCAATCGAGTTTCCAGATCAGACTGGGTAATGAACTTGACCGAGCGATTTGTTTAACCTAGCATGGGGTTAATGTCTCCTGTCAAGATCAAAAAACTGCATTAATTTAGAAGTGCTTGGCGGATGTTGCTTCATGAAACTCTTTAATTCTGGAAAACTTTCGAAGTACTTCGTTCAGGTAAAAATTTCCCGAATTCCAAAATTGCAGAAATTTAAAATACTGTGTGACACCAAGCGGTAAACGTAAGAATCGGTCAAAAATGTATGTAAAATATTGAACAAAAGCATGCAAATTTACTTACGGGACTGTCTCATTTTCACACAAGGGTCATTTGATCATCTTGTCAACGCTGAGATACCAGTAATATTCACCACATGCATGTAGATTATATTACGTAATGTACGCACGTGTGTACAAGTGTACACACGTCTGTAGAAAAAATAATATTTTATGTTTGTTTCAGCACCACTGACGTAAACAGTAGTAGATATGTACATATAAAATATGAAGGTACTCTTTCGTGACATACTTTTGAGTACAATTGGGAATTTGAAGGGGAAAGTAAAAGTACGCTTCAAGTACCAACACGTAAAATTAAGAGGAAGTTGCACTTGTGATCTAGAATGATCGATAATAATTGATCGAATCGAAAAATGACACTTTGTATCAATATTTTTTTTTCCTCCTTATTTTCAGGTTAATAACGTTTTAATTTCCTACCACAAAATAGAGGGAACATACATTTAGGTATTTATGTACGAGTAAAGCATCTATGAGAAACTTTTATTGAAATTTTAAATAAATTAAATTTTTATGAATATTATTACGAAGTTAAGTGTTATTTTAAATTTCTGATAGCTGTTTCGTTTGTAAGGCCATTATCAAACAGTCTTATAAGCCGAAACAGTTATCTTATTTAAAATAACACTTAACCTGCATAACTTAATAATAATATTGATTAAAATTTAATTTTGTTTTAAATTTCATTAAAAGTAGACGTGGAGTTCTACAAACTAAGCACAACAACCATAAATCTATGAGAAATGTTAAGACATTGTCAAACGACAAAATTAACGAAGTGTACAATGTTATATAACAGCGGTCTGTCTTAATTGTTAAGATAATAACGTAAACCAGTGAGAATTGACTGAATCTACTTAAATTTCTTCTCTCCTGTTTTTTGGGATATTCTGCCGTGACTTTCGACGTCTTTGCCTGAGGTTTCGGATATATTTGCAAGGTCCATAAATCAGGAAACATTTTAGCCAAAGGTATTGGAGAGATTCGGCAGAATAACCCAGAAAAATCTGCACGGAGTCGTGAAAACGTGTTTGAATGTATACCAATCTTAAAAATAATTTCGTAGAAATATATATCATATAAAATTTGTTTAAATATAATGTATATATATAATAATAATAGTTTTGTCGAGTCACGACTCTGCGTAGAATTATTATAAGAATTATGTTCCATGGCCTCTGGCAATCATCTTTAGATTATAAATCTTGAGTTGTCATTTTATGCTCAGACAAAAACATCACAACAAATATGGAACATGAGCGTGGTTACTTGATCATTGAGGTCTCAGGCAGAGCAAGGGTCTGTCGTAGATGAGAAGATAAATAGAGGATGCTGCACATTAGTGTAAATAACTCCTGAAAAAAGAAATGTTCGCTTGTGGAATAGGTATACCAGGCAACTTCATCGGATAAAAATGTTGTCGGTGCAGCTGTTCTGATGACATGACGGTAATGGGAGAAATTACTAGCTTCCGGCAAAACAAATGTACAAAGTTCCATTGAACACAGGAATGGAGCATTTTTAACGTGGAGAGCGGAGAGACTTGCACTGGAATGTTATGAACAAGTCTTTGCTTGCACATTTTCGTGATTTTTTAATAAGAATTAGCGCATTCATTAATTTCAATTAAACTTATTTGAATTAATATAAATTAACTTTGTTTAAACCACTTATTTATTGAAAAAAATTAACATGTTTCAAAGCCAATGGCTTCTTCATCAGGAAAACAAAAATAATATTTAAAAATCGAAGTATAGATCAAAAGTTATATATGGAAAATAATAATATAAAGTACCTAATTAATATGAAAATAAATTTAAAAGATATTTTTTTGCAAAAAGGACCTGATTATTTATAATATTCAATTTACTATTTACACTCTTTCTTATTTCCAAAATTTCTAATTTATCAAATTGTGATTTTGTATAATTTGTATGTATTCAGTTAATTTATATTAATAATAAATAAGTGGTTTAAACAAAGTTAATTTATATTAATTATAATTATGTTACCACAAAATAAATTTGCTACATTTGAAAAAGAAAAAACTTATTTGATTGTAACAAAGCGAATGCTAAATACTCTACTGTGGATTTTTAATACTAGGTAATGAGCATGCACAATTATCAGATATGAAGACAATTTTTTACAAAATATTATATGTCAATAAGGAAAAATCTTTTGGGTTTTTAATTGACATTTAGATACACATTTGGTATAAACACACCTATCAATAACAAACAAACAAGTAATACGTAAATTATTATTTTAGAAAGCTATATTTTTTGTTGCATCAGTTCTGCAAAATGCTTTCTTCACTTAATGGATTAAATTATTTAGATACGCCCATTAGAAGGATAAATTCTAATTCCCCGTATATTTCACCAATACGTATCCGAAGTAATAATAATATATGTAATGTTTTATTTATATTAGAAAAAATATTTATGATTACAATATGTTACCGTGATAAATTATTATTAGCAGCTAATCTGGTACATAATTAAAGAAACCAATATCATTCAAGAAACAAAAATTTTAATAACAATTATATGTGTAGTAAAAATATTAATTTTAAATATTTTAGAAACGCTTGGGTCAATGGATCATAATAGCGCAAATATACGCACGTATAGATATTTTCATATTGGCTTGCAATTGAGTTAGTGTGGGTACAGTGCATAATACGCGCATTGTTTCGTTATGTTAAGTTTACGGATACGCCCCTATCTATAATATATATTGATTGATTAATGATGTCCCTGTGACAAAATCCAGTACTGTTCTGAAAAATTTGAACATACTCAAAATATTCTGAACATTTGATTGAATTCATTGATTTCAAACCTGTCAAATTTAAAACGTTAAAATTGGCGGTATTACAATGTTACTGCGTACTGCCAGGGTTTTCGAGAATACCCGCGTACTCAGAACTCTTTACAACTCCTTGGTGCGGAGTAGTCTCGAGAGTGGCTCGATGATCTGGGGGCCACATGAGGGCAAGTACTCTCTTATGGTGGAGAAAGTCCAAAAGAAGTTTCTGAGATATCTCTACATGAGAGAGTACGGGCATTATCCTTGGCTTTACCCAACCGAGTTTCTCCAGGGTATGCTTGGCTACAATAGTTTAGAGACTAGAAGGAATGTGTATTTGATTACACATTTTTATCGATTGTTGCGCGGGATAATCGATAATCCTGAAAATGCAGAGCATTGGTTTGTATGTTCCTGATAATTACACTAGACATCGTCAGCATAGATTGTTTCACATTCCAATATACAGGGCCAACCTGCCGATGGTTATGCCTGTTGGAAGAGCCACAGCTATGCTGAACAAAATCGCTTTGGGTATTGATATATTCCATGTGTCTGAGGGGGTTTTCCGAAGCGAGATTCTCCTACACCTTTGACCAGATTTTATGTTATTTTTAATTTATTAAATATTTTCATTTTTGATATATACTTCCTAATATGTATGCCTTAAACATTTTGTTTGTCATGTACATATTATCATGAAATAAATTGAATTGAATTGAATTGAATTGAGTTATAGAATAACTGTCAAGACACAGAAATAGCCATATTGCTTATTTCAGAATAGGCCGATTATTGTATTATAATAATCAAAAACGTCCGCACGTTTGAAATATGACTGAAGATAGCGATCAGAAATTTCGTACAAATCAGTGATATCCCATTATTTAAAAAAAATCGCAATTTTTATGGTTCTGATTCTTACGCGAATAAAAAATATGTTTTAATGTTTATGAGTACAAAACTAGTGAACATGAAACTAAGTTATTTATTGGTTTTGTTTTAATCATCCCTCAGGTATTACATTCCTATAGAACGTACCCCATCGTGGCTACACTAAAGATTGCTCGGTTACGCCGGGCAAGATATCTACAATACAAAAAATGCCTCCCCCTAAGGTACCCAGGCATTTCAAAGGACGCGACCATGGAAAAGACTTCGAATAAGAAGGAGACAACATCGAGAAAACTTGGCTTACATGACATGACATGAGAAGGCGAAGAGATTGCATATACATGGCAGATCAATAAATGGACGTAGTTATGCAGAAAGCATTCAACACAAAAACCATGGAACTGAGAAAATTGCTTCTAACTCATAAAACCTAATACGTCAATATTTAATTCATTATTGCATGGAGCTCATTGCAGAGATGTTTTTAAGTATTTTTAATGTAATTATACGAAAAAAAACTTTTATTAACGAAGATATGAAACGTTTTACATGTCGGATTCTTTCTACAAAATATCTAAGTGTACAAAAAAGAATATTTATTTTTCAATGTGGGTTGCATGTTCTATAAATTTGATAATGCATGAAGTTAAAAGTATTATCTGAGGCGTAGAAAACGTTTAATCCCTTTAGATGCTTTCTTCAAAATTGTTATCGTGTAGTATTAAAAATGTGTATAATGCGCCCATACCACATGGATGTTTTTCACAAATATTTGTGTTTGCCAAGGATTTGTAAATTTGAAACCGCAGAAAACAGTCAAACCATTTTTTTGAGTTTAAGAGTTAATTTAACGGTGATGAGCATAACGTGGGTAAGAAAAATATTAAATTTACAAAAAATATATCACTTGGACGTTTTGAGCACTTAAAGATATCGTATAGATTTGTCTAGACCCGTAAACAACTCATTGGTTGGATGCTTTCTGCATAACAACATCCAAATAATCTTACAATATTTGAGCCAAGTTAAATGTTCGTGCATCGAACATACGACTATCTCGCTGGTCTCCTGAAATTAGGTTCGAACCCTCAAATAGTAAATGACATCTACTAGACTAAGGCCCGAATAAAGAGTCCATATTTAGTAATTAAAGGTTAAAGTACGTTTTAAAAGTGTATTTTGCACTGTTAAATTATTATTAACCCTGTATTCGAGCCTAAAACGGATTTTTTCTCCCCTGGTAATTAACAGGTGGCTGTTATGCAAAAGCATAACTGTTTTATTTTTTAATTTAATCGTGACACGTCTAGCAGAAATTATTATTATAAGTTTATTGACACAAATATTTTGTGACGCCTTTGTGTCGAACAAATTAGCAAATAACTGTTCTTTATTGAAGACTTGCGGATGGATGGAATTCATAAAATCATATCCAGTTCCCCGGCCTTTGAGTTTGGTAGGCACTTACCAGTGGCGTGCAGTGGGTATAAACTTAGGTTATGCAGTGACCGACTATATACCTATATTTAAAAAATATATATACGCATATACTCATACATAGGGCCTAAAATATTTAACATATTTAAAACAGACTTCCCGGAAATCAGAATATACTCAATTAATAAAATAAAAGCTTTAGCAAACAACTGCCTTACCTCCAAAGGTAGAAGAGCAACTGAAAATTTACTTACTGTAATTGCATAATAATGTCTACAAATAAAAATATATACCTATATAAATTAATTAATTAATTAAGGAAAATAAAAAATAATCTTAAACAAAACTTTAACCCTTTTTACATTAAACAATTATTCTACACATATTTACACTTGGACTTATGACTAATTCAACTTTCACTAACATTCCACTTGATACTCTGTAGATACATAATAACTACCTTATGAAAATAAATACTACTGACGAACTCGAAAAAATATTGTAATTGTGTTCTATAACGCCACTCTGGGACAGGCGTAGCCTAGTAGAGCGGCATAATCCACAAATTAAACAAAACAAAAAAAATGTGTAATTTATCTTATGTTTTATTGCTAAATTAGTATTAAGTGTCTTTATTTGTAAACAAGGATTTTTTTTTTAAATAATTAAAAAATAATTAAATAATATACCTATATCAGTATATACATGTTTTGTATTTTTATAACTGTATATAATGAACTCTTCTGAGTAGCTTTAATCCACAAAAATAACTGCACTGTAAAAGAAGTATTGTAAACAAGGATTTTCTAAATAAATATTTTATATAAAGGTAAAACGGCAAAAATTTTGAATACATTTCGAAGACGATTTATATATAATTAAAACGGGAATGAAGCTAATTTCAGATATACGTTTCTTTTCACAAAAATTGCAAATTAAAAAAACATTTTATGATATCATCGATGGCAATGTCGTCGTAAATAAACAGTTAAAATTAACAGTGTATGAAATGAAAACCTACATTTTACGAAGTTTCTTAATAAATTACCATAAACTAATTCATGTTAATAGAAACGGATTGAATTTGTGCGTAGTAATTCATATAAATATAATAAAAGAAAAAAAAACAAACGTACTCATTTGACAGATGGAATTTGTCATAGAAAAGAGAAATAGAATTCACACAAAAAGTTTTGGGTGGAATTTGGAATTCTCACGTCACATTGCACCTTTCGAAAAAACACCTATTATATAAATAAATAAAAAACTCGCAGACATAGAGATGAGTCAAAATACACAGTTCAGGAGTTATTTTTGGACTAGATCTATGGAACAAATTTGTTGGGCGCAAACACGTGAGATAAAATATGAATTGACATGAAGTTGGATAGAGAAACGTCGGAAATAAAACATCTATCCGCAGGACGAATTACGGCTAGAATTTTAAATCGACATTTTCTTGAGATAAGGATTATTTAATTAATATTTGTTTCCCAGAATATTTACTAATGCAGAGCTTTTTTGCTTGTATGCGCTGCACGCCACTGGCACTTACAGTTAACAATACTCGTTTAGCAACAAAAATATGTAAGAGGGAGAAGTGCGAGAATTTTTGCACCTACTGAACTAAAAATTTACTGTTGTAAATGTATATCACAAACTACCTAGGATAAAAGTTCATTAGCGCGAATCGTAAACTGAAACATTTTTATTTATTTTTAATGATACAAATTATCAACGGGTCGTTTACTGACCCTTATAGACAGACTACAAGGTAATAATAAAGTATAATGTGAAGATATAATGAACACAAGCTAATATAAAAGTGAAGTTTGTTTTTTGTCGAAGTTGGTTAACCGAGTTGTGTCTATCATCGTATTATCACTATTCATTTTTAGAATAATTCAGTATTTTATGTTTGACTTAAATTGTACTGCGAGGAAAAAAGTGAAAGGTTTTTTGATCAGTTATAATAGTTTAACAGTGTAAATAAGTTCGAACGTTAGCCATAGTAAAAAAAATCTAAAACCTTCAAAACCCTGTTTCGTACACGGAATATAAATGACATCAATATTCTTACTACTTTCAAACAAAGCTAAACGCCAGTGCTATGAAATAAAATACAATCTTGCTGGTCTAGAAAGAGGCTTAAACTCGCGACTACTGGATCACTAGGCGAGTGTTTTAACCACTAAACCAACAAGAACATCATTCAAGTCCTACGTGCTACATTTTTTTTAATCGGTCTGTAAACTCTCGTACTTTATCATGTTTTTTGTTCATATCCGTGTCCAAAGTTTTTTGTTGCACGCTACCGCACCAAAGTAACTAGTGATGGCTAAGCCCCTATTTTAACCGGTTTCACATGGTACAGTTATTTGAGATTTGTATCTGATTGTATCGATGATTGGTAACTGAGATGTAACTGTTGTGTAGTACCAATGGTTACGAATCATCTATATATCTTTTTCTTCCTCTTGTGCCCTATCCGACCAACCGTTGATATGTTACTTCTCATCAATTTATTTACTACGGCCCGGAATAGCTCTACAATAAACTAACCAAACCACTATTATAGAATATTCAGCCATGATTTTCTCCTTCTTCCATGGCGCTGACTTCCGGCATTCTTTCAATTTTCGTAAGAGGTGCAAGATCTCGTATTTCTCTAAATGTATCATGACATATCGGAGATATTGAAGTTTTCGGATTTTCATTCTTTCAATTACTTCTTTTTCTTTATTCATCCGAACCATAACATCCTCATTCGTAACTCTGTCCATCGAGCTTGTTTTTAGTATTCTTCTGAAGACCCGCGTCTCGAATGCTTCAAGTCGCCTTTTCAATTCTTCGGTGAGCGTCCGCGCTTCCGTTCCATAAAAAAATATCGGGAACATCTCACGTAAATCTCAAATAACTGTTAGTGTCACCGGTTAAAATACCGTCCCAAAAAGTAACGGCTCCGGAAAAGTAATGCGGTATGGAACAAGATGCGCGGAGCTGGCCCTAATTTGCAGTAGGTCATTCGGTCGGTGGGTGCCTTGTCCGAGTCGGCTCAGACAGAAGTGAGCACCAAACAGCTGCTCGCTGGACAGGACAATGGAGGATGAGCGGCCACGAGTGCAGCAGGTAGGAGCTCTTCTCGAGTGACGCAAACAGGGCGTGGGAATTTTTATTGAAGCTGGGATCAGATTCATTCCTGTAAAATATTTATATTTTTAACGGCGAATCTTGAGATTTAAGTTGTACTTCTGTAATTTTTTTTTATTAAAAATATAATAGAAACCTAAAAGGTTTATGCATAACATTTTTACATGATTCAATATAGGAATATAATAATAATATATAATTTAGATACAAAGTCATTTTTTTATAGTTGGCCGAATTTTAGCATTTTTGTCACATCTGTTTTGCATTTGTCAGTGGTCAGTTGTTTGGTCTGTTGTGGCAGGTCGTTGTATAGTTTTAATCCTTTGCAAATTAGTCGGGATTGTCCTGTTTTTGTTTTGGCGCGTTTTATGTGATAGTTTTGAGCCATTCTAGTGTTGTGTTGGTGTTTTTCGTGTATTTTGTGTAAATTGTAAATTTATGTCTTCGTCTTGTATTTCGCCAATTGCTAGTCTGTGAATGATTTTAAATGCGTTTAGAGTGAAATTTTAGGAGGCAACGAAATGAGCGCACATCATGCAACGAAATATGTTCACATCATTAACTCACCAATCAAAAGGCAAGATGGTGGTTTTCCGAGTGACATTTAACCAATAGCAATTCTTATAAGTGGCGACTTGAAGTTGATTGAAATTGGTGTTATGAAAATTGCATATGCTCCGGGTACTATTGTTTATTTTATATTTTCTGATGTATTTTTCATAATATAATTGTACAAACGAAATGAAATTCGGTACACGGGTACCGAACTGTTAATGGTGGAAATTCTACTTCATTTTGTATATCTTGAGTTGGAACATAGCTGGACAGTGTGCATTATATAAAGCAAGTAATAATATCATTTTAAGAGTTGGTAGAAAAATGTTTTTTTCACACAAATCTACTAAATTATTCATCCAAAATATAAAAATATTAATTTAAAGCCAATATTTCCGCTATCTACGTCTCGTTTATTTTTTATTTTTATTTTCGTCTATTAAGTGTTGGGATAAAGATCTGATATCCCAATATTGCTATTTTCAGAATAGCACAGCTTAGATCCCAATATTGCTATTATCGGAATACGGGCGACCAATCTTCTTATTTAAGTACGACGTATACTACTTACGTTTCGTTTATTTTTATTTTTATTTTGGTCTATTAAGTGTTGGGATAAAGATCTTAGATCCCAATATTGCTATTTTCAGAATACAGGCGATTGAATTAAATTGATTTAAATTTAAAAAAAATTTAAATTTTTTTTTAAATTTTTTAAAAATCAAATTAAAAAAAATTAAAAAAAAACTATTGCACATAAATAAAAGCCATAATACTTTTCCATATAAAAAAGTAGCTTCGTGTCTATGAGACGTATAATAAATCTTGATGAATGGAAACTAATTACTATGTAATTATAGTATCTATCAAGCGCACATTGAAGTATGAATTTTACATAAAATACATTTCGTGTATGTAATATTCCTATAACAGTTATGATCATATTATTAAAATTTTAATATTTCACTAGCTGTAATCCGTCAAAAATCACGTACTTTTACATATTTGGTCGGGTCCTAAAGAATAAGTATGCAAAATTTGGGTAAGATCTGACGGTGTAGATTTGTATATATACAAATATCGTGGAGAAAGGGTGGAGCAAAGGGGGAGGGGAGAATTTCCTCTATGTTACCCGCCGGGTCCGAAAGAATAAGTATTTATTTATTTTTAAAAAAATTTAGAAAATAGTTTTTTTAAGTAAGATTTAAAAAAAAATTACCTACGTTACAGAGAGTTACGGACAGACAACGAAATTATTATTATCGGATAGTACACTGTCAGATAAATATTTCAATATGATTTTTTTCCAAAATATATGTTAAAGATATGCTTCGATGCACTCACTTGCGTCTGATTGATATGTGTAGTATATCTAGACAGATATACAGACGATGTCGACGTATCATTCAAAATAGGTAAATTATTGTAAACTGCCTTAATTTGTACTTCTTGTAAAACTCTACGTTTTTTTAAATACCAATCAAAACATTAATCACCTGTCAGTATTAATTACTTTTCAACCAATGTTTAGAGGGCAGCTACACTCCTAAGGATTGGAGAAGAGCTGTTATCATGCCTCTATACAAAGGAAAAGGGTGGCGAATGGACTGCGCGAACTATCGGGCCATTAGCCTATTGAGCTCTGTTGGCAAACTGTATGCGAGAATTTTGATAGAAAGAGTGAGGTTGACAACGAAAGAAAAAGTGTGGGATGTACAAGGAGCCTTCATGAGTGGAAGAGGATGCATGGACCAGATTTTCTCACTGCGCCAGATGACCGAAAAGTTTTTGGCAAAGAACCAAAAACTTTTTTGTGCCTTTGTGGATCTCCAAAAAGCGTATGACAGAGTGATAAGACGAAAATTATGGAAGGTTTTGTCTGAATATGGGGTGAAGAGTAAACTCATACAGGCAATTGCATCCCTGTACGAAGGAAGTAGTGCTTGCGTGAGAATTAATGGGACATTCACATCATGGTTTGATATTACAAAAGGTGTCAAACAGGGATGCGTAATGTCACCATGGCTTTTCAACCTGTATATGGATAATTGTATGAAAGAACTGAAGGATCTAGAAGTTGGAGCGAAAATGGACGGACTCACCATATCCTGTCTGCTATACGCAGACGATGCAGTATTAGTGGCTAACAGTGAAGCTGATCTGCGGTGCTTGGTATCCAGGATGTCCGATGTATGCATGCAGAGTGAACTTCTGATGAATGTCAGCAAATCGAAAGTGATGGTATTCGAGAGAGACGAAAGAGTGACTAAGTGTGATGTAATTATAAACAACGAATGCTTAGAACAAGTGAACGAGTTTGTGTATTTGGGAAGTATGTTTAGTGAAGGGGATGGTGAGGGGAGGTGGGGTCGGAGGTGTTAATTATGGAATGTCGTCTGAAAGGATGGAATCTTAAGTGGATAAACGTTCAATAGTGGGTTGTTGAATATTGTTATAATATTGTTATATGTTGTTGAATATTTTTTCACTCAAGTTTCCATCCCCTTCAGATGAGATTCCATAATTACCACCTCCGACCACCTCCTCTCACCTTCCCCTTTCCCGTAAAACACTTGCATGGTATATCTTTTTCAATTTTTAGTACACAAACAATCCTGCAGAACATTGGTGTCGAAACATGTAGATTTTATTTTTTCAATTGATTGAGCAACATTGTAGATTATAGGAAAACTACTCATAAATGCAAAAGATAAAGATAATATAATTAACAATTCACGTTACAATAACAAGTCACAAACAAAGAATGTTTATAAACTGTCGTGTAAAGATTGTACTGCGTTTTATATTGGAAAAACCGTCGAAATTTCAATGTAAGAGTTAAAAAACATTTAAGATGTCTGAATAATCATGGTTTTACTGAATTTGCAAATCAGTTATTAGAAAAGGATCACGGTTTTGATAAAAATTTAGGACTTTCTATTTTACATATAAATAATTTTGGTTTGAAATTGAATAATTTAGAATCATTAGAAAATAGTAAAGTATGATATTATTAATATTATTAATAATCAATTAAATTTAACTACTAGCCCAATTCTAAAAAATTTTCCATTAATTGCGAGTAATCAAGAACTTCAGTAATAATATATTTTTTAAATAATTTAGAAAAACAAGAAACAAAAGACATTTCATTAAGATATTTTGACAGTTATACAACACGCTGATGATGGAATGGTAATTTCTGAAACATGGCGGAATTACTCATATAAAAGTAGTTATATACAAATAAAATAATCAATATTTTTTTACGTAGATTTTATATCTAAAAAAGTGGTGAAAACGAAGTGATTTGTATTTTATTTTGATATTAAATGTCGTTATCGTCCAATATTATATTTTATATAGAACATTTACTTTTTGCTACGTTGTGCAAACAACATCTGATTCGATACATTACAATGAAAGTTGATAAATTCTTAACACTAAGACCTTGCAATTATTGATAGCTGTCAGTCGGCCTGATTCGGTCGGTGTTACATGGCAGGGGACCGTGCACTGAACCTAAATCTGTAATCGTCATTGCAATTTATCAATAATTGAAGTGCACATTTACCGTGAAACGATTGCATTTATAATAAGACGAATTTTTTAACAAAGCGTTGTCCAGTTGCAGTATGAAATGACTGAATGCGATATTTGTGAGATGAATAATCCCGAGCTGGTAATCAAACCCGCTTCCCACGATCCTGACCACCATATCATTAACGCTTCATTAAACCGCTTTCTCGTTTCGTAAAATTTTTAACTTAATTAATTAATAACTGAATACAGTTCTCGTGTCTGTAATCTATATAAAGAGGTAAAGTTTGTTAATTAGGATGTAGGAGGTAATCTCCGAAACTACTCATCCGATTTCAAAAATTCTTTAACGATATTTAGAATGGACTTTAAGGGTGGACTTAGGCTATATATTATTCCGTTAAAATAAAAGGACTTTTCGTGGTGACCTATTTTACTGTTAAAGTCGACAAGAAAATGGTCGAGAAATGAGTTTTTTACGAATGCTGCCTTAACGGTAAGAGATATTTAAGTACTTTCTATAGAGAAGTTGTAGAACTCTAAAAGTTCTACAAAAAAGTCAAAGACGACATATATCTATATGTTACCGTTAATACACAAATTGATAAAATATGACTGAAAGTTGCTAAAAATCAACGCGTGCAAAGCCGCGCGGGTAAGTCATGGCGACATGGCAATGAACTTTAGAAATGGAGTATGGCTTGATGCGGTGCAGCATAATTATTTTAATTTATACTAAATTAGACTAAATTTTCGAGTGGAATATTCCCTCATCCGTTGTAATTAATAAGTAGCTTAAATACACAATTTTTGTCAACCTATATTCGTAGGGTATCGCGTATTTTATTTAGGTTTCATACGGTTTGGCTAAATAGTGTAGTGTTTTCAATTATCAAGTAAACATTTTCAATCTTGTGTCTACTGATGATGAATGGTATTTTCTGAATATTTTACCTACGGTCCTAAAGCCTTTTTTCAGGCAATTTGAATGTTTAATAAATAAGTGTTTAAATTTTCATTCGAAATTCAGAGTTTTCGAAATATTTAATGGAAAATTATCATACTTTTAACAAAAAAATGGGGTGTTGAGTTTACGTGTTGATTATGTTAGTCTTAAATTGAATAATTGGAAATCATCAAAAATAATTAAAACATGTAAAAATTATCAACACAACGTGTATGCACGAATTTCCGATTCTCATAGGTAGTAAGAAAAAAATATGTTTCTTTATTTGAATGTTTTTATTGTAACTATCTTTATCTAAATATAACAAATGTATAATTCAGTAACTTGTTAGTGTAATGGTCATGACACTCGCCTAGTGATCAGCCGGTCGGTGGTTCGAGCCCCATTCCAGGACACCAGCAAGTCAGTCCTATTTTCATCGCACAAGCGTTTAGCTTATTGTGAAAATAGTAATAATATTGATGCGACACATATTCCGCGTTCGCATCTCTATTTAATAAAAATATAAAAAATCTAACCCATAAAAACCAAGTTTTTACAATACTCCCTTTCTCATTTTCGGGTTTCGTGTCTACCATATGCGTCGGAATCTCCATACAACTTACTAAGTTGTATGAAAAAATCATTAAAAATTTAAAAAATATAAAATTATACTTTAATTTTTTTTTAACGAAAATTTGATAGATCTTCTTGATCGTCGCCACGAGTCTACTAGCAAAGTTTCAGCTCGATTGGATCACGGAAAAAGGGTTAAAAATCGATCTAAAGTTTTTTCGTCAAGCAAGCAGACTAAAAGAAAGAGAGTAAAAATCTAACCCATAAAAACCAAGTTTTTATTTTACTCCCTTTGTTTGTAAATTAAGTTTACCATCATGTAATTAAATAATTGATTGACTGAAAATGAAACATGTCTAGACAAATATCTATGTCAAAAATCTCTAAAAATATCTCTTTATTATTTGATTTCTTCTTAAAAAACCGAAGTGTGCTGTCATGTGTGAACCAATTGTCATAAATTTTCAAATTCGTAGTGAAGTACCTATTATACCTACCGACGGAGTAATTCAAATTTTAAATATTCCGTGATGTTATCAGGCCGCCGCGCCATTGGTAGCAATCAAACTTTTGTAATGATCCCAATTTGAAAAAATCATCAAAATTTCTAAAAATCCAAAATTAAACTATAATTATTAATTGTTTTTAACGAAAATTTGATAGATCTTTTTGATCGTCGCCACGAGTCTACTTGCAAAGTTTCAGCTCGATTGGATCACGGGAAAAGGGTTAAAAATCGATCCAAAAAAAATTCGAGTTAATTTAAAGGGAGTAAAAATAACATAACCAACTAAATGTAACCACCCTAAAAATATATCGAATAATGTTCGATATTTAAACCCGTATCTTTCATTGTACTGTGTATATTTAAGATTGATTTTTAATACCCCGATGGAGAAAAAAACTGTCTGAAGCCAGTTTTAAAGTCAAGTGATTATATTAACAAAGTTCATCGTAAATTTGATCAATTTGTAAAGTATCGGAATATCTACGGGTTTACGTACAACCTGTGGACTTTGGATTTCAGCTTTATCCTGGTTAAGAATCTGGTTTAATATCTTTTCGAGCGTTTCACGGTTAAGTCCGGAGGTGTATATAAATTCGTTCGCATAAAAAATGTGAAAGTATAATACGTACGGTTCGAAAATCAGTGCAAAGCAAGGTTAAAGCCACGCCGCTTTCTGCAACGCAGTCGTGGAAATAACATCGGTACGGAACGGACATTATAAAAACCTAATTGACAAATCGGCCAATTGTGCCGGGAGATTATTTGTTAAGTGGAATTAGTCCCACTGTCAGGTCGGCTGTTGGGCAAACGTTCAGGCCCAGGGTGGACCGGTGCTCAGCGGTAACGAGCAGGGAATGCAATCCCGATCCCGCGAGATCTCGAGGCATTTTACGAGGTCAATCCCGAACCGAAATATCGGACGAGGTTATCGGGATTATCGGGATTGATCAGCATTTTTTATGTTTTGTATGTTTAATTGTATATGTCTATAGAGCTTTTATTAAGTACTTAAAACTTATGTTCATGTCACATTCAAATAATGAAAATAGCTTTGGATAATATTTTGCTGTATTTTATCAACCTAACATAGTAATAAAAACTACTACTAGCTAGTTATTTTTACTCTACTACATTGATTGATTGATGTTTGGAAAAACGCCTACAAAAACTTTAATGCAATGATTAATAATGAGCATTTTATTAAAATTGCTGATATAAAAATGCAAGGCATTGTCGTTAATTGCTATTCAGCTCAATAAACAAAAAAAAACACAAAAGTATTCGGAATCCCGATCCGTGGGGATGCCACGGGATTGGAAATTCTAATCTCGGGGGATCCCGAAAGGGCAATCCCGACTCGGGATTGCATTCCCTAGTAGCAAGCTGACAGCGCGTGTAGTATTTTAGCCATAAATACATCAGGCAAACCAAAACAAATTATTGGGAGTTATATGGGAGACATGTATGGAAGTCTTTGTGGGGTGGCCCAGGTCTTGTGACTATATATATATATATATGGAAATCATTTAATAATAAAAGAAATATTGACAAAATCAGATTGACAGAACATTATTTTGCTCTCCTGTAAGGTTCGAAATAATCACCAACGCCCTTTTGGCTTTCTACCCTTGATACGTTCTAAATTAATTTCATTCATATATTCGAATGGGCTATGGTACAGACATCTATGGTCCTTCCCGTGGCATAGCATACATATAAAATATTATTTTAAATAGTTGTACTTTTCAAGGCGTGTTGAGGGTGAAATTTTTAAATGCAACGAAATGCGCGCGCCTCATGCAACGAAATATTTTCACACCATGAAGTCGTGACCCACCAATCAAAACCTAAGTTGACGGTTTACCGAATGATACATAACCAATAGCAATTTTTGTAAGTGGCGATATCAAGCCATTTGAAAGTGGTCTTATGAAAATTGCATATGCTCTATGTATAGTAGGTATTTTGCTCAAAGTCAATTTTTTTTTACAAACCAGGAAAACTTGACTCGAGTATATCGGCGGGGAATTTATAAAATGATGTTAAAATAAGTAGACTTTATAAATACTAACTGTTCGAAGAATATGTTTTCTTCTTCTGTATGAAGGCTTGAACTTTGTGGTGACATTATTATTAAAATAAAACACAAATTACTTTGTTTTCACCACTTTATTAGATTAAAAATCTACATGTTTCGAAAACAATGTTTTCTTCGTCAGGATTATTGTGTACTAATCCTTAAAGTTGAAACAAGCAAATATAACATTAATAAATAATACATTCCAGATGACCCATAATAATTAACACCTCGAACCCCCCCCCCACCCCTCATCTACCCCCTCAACCACCCCTTCACCGTAACGTATTTGCTTGTTTCAACTTTTAAGATTAGTACACAATAATCCTGACGAAGAGAACATTGTTCTCGAAACATGTAGATTTTTAATCTAATATAGTGTTGAAAACAAAGTAATTTGTGTTTTATTTTAATCTTTATAAATACATAAAAATTAAAAATGGCTTTGTAATTTCAAAAAACGTACCTTTTAAGATACACTTAATAGATTGCAATTTCATTCTAAAACTGAGCCAGTCATTCATAATATAGCCAGGTTAGCGTTGATGGATGAATATCGTTGTAGTAATTAATTATTCTAGTTAAGAGAAAAAAAAATAGCCTAGATTTTTATTGTAAAACTTGGTAATACCCATGTAAAACCATGTTATTACGTATAATACACGTGAAGGCAGTATCATTAGTATTGCATATACATATGTATTAACGTCTTCTCCCACACAACTACTAAGATATGCACTTATCTGTGCGTGTGTTGTCTAGATCTGGATGTCCAGCGCTTTCTACTTCAATGGAACAAGTTCTTTGATCGAACTCCTCCGGGCACCAGACTATCATTATGATGTATGCAATGGTGGCTACCTCACTAATAAATTCAAAATTAATCATTTTTATCGACCAATATATTTATGAAATTTTTATGTTAAAATGTGTATTAAAATATAGATGTATCATTATCAACTGCGAAGTCTATGCATACTAACTAGTTAATGAGAAAAGTCTACAGATGTCTCTAGCATAGACCATTCAAATATACGGAAGGTTCCTGTAATTCGAACATATCGACGGTCCCAACGTATACTGTCGAATCTGCAAAAAATTGATTTTCGTTTTACTCTTTTAAACGATTTGATTTACTCTATATTTTCGAATAATATAAAAAATGGTGTACTTTTCCATATTTTTTGTATATTCGACAGTATACGTAGCAACCATCGATATATATAGAACTTTAAAAAAAAAAAAATTGTGGATGTTTTTACGAAGGAATTGGTGAACGTTGCATTGTACAGAGTGATCATTTAAGCCAGCTCGTACATGTTGTAAGCCCTGGGCCATCGTATAAAGAGTCTTCCATATACCTTTCGCATACACAAATAGCTTCGTCTCTGCGAGATTTCTATAATTTATCTTAATTAATTGAAATCATCCCTCTGGGTATAAAATTCATTAATTGTGTTCTTAGAACGTACTTACATATAAAAATATTGTCCAGCTAAATCAATTCACCGAAACATTGGTTGAAACGTGAGCGTCATGTATTTGTTACTGCGAAGTCGCAATCTGAATCAACTACTGACTATGGATCGTTGGTTGCCACAACCATATACATGATGGCGCAAATTAGAGCAATGGCCGAAAGAAGTTTGTCGAGAAAGTAAAATGATCGAAAGTGGGCAACTAGGAGGGCGAAGAAAAACTGCGCGCCGCCAGCACACGCAGGAATGCCGCTGAAGAATTCTAAGGGACCACGAGATGGTGCCAATGTAGGCATGAGAAGCGTGCCGCTATTTGTGGTCATCTAAAGAAATGGCCCCGATAAATTTAATCAAATCTGTCGGCGGAACCTACTTTACAAATGTCGTTTTACGAATATAAACTAAACCTCAATTGTTGTGTGGCGGTTAGGATCTTTAACCTAACCACCACATAAAAATTGAGGTTTATTTCTTAATCTTATTTCTCAAAATAAGTGTAAAAAATATATTTGAAACCCATAATACAGTTCCACTGGCATAGGCATGTTTTAAGAGGTGAAAAAATATCGAATATAAAAATTGATTAAAACAAAATATTAGAATTAGCGTATGGTATAAAAAAGCGGAGAGTCATTATAGAACACTTTAAGGTTCCATCTCTAACGTTACCTTTAAGGTTCAATCTCTCATCATAAATTCTTAATCTTATTTCTCAAAATAAGTGTAAAAAATATATTTGCAACCCATAATAGACAGTTCCACTGGCATAGGCATGATTTAAGAGGTGAAAAAATATCGAATATAAAAATTGATTAAAACAAAATATTAGAATTAGCGTATGGTATAAAAAAGCGGAGAGTCATTATAGGACACTTTAAGGTTCCATCTCTAATGTTACCTTTAAGGTTCAATCTCGCATCATAAATTCTTAATCTTATTTCTCAAAATAAGTGTAAAAAATATATTTGCAACCCATAATAGACAGTTCCACTGGCATAGGCATGATTTAAGAGGTGAAAAAATATCGAATATAAAAATTGATTTAAAACAAAATATTAGAATTAGCGTATGGTATAAAAAAGCGGAGAGTCATTATAGAACACTTTAAGGTTCCATCTCTAATGTTACCTTTAAGGTTCAATCTCTCATCATAAATTCTTAATCTTTTTTCTCAAAATAAGTGTAAAAAATATATTTGCAACCCATAATAGACAGTTCCACTGGCATAGGCATGTTTTAAGAGGTGAAAAAATATCGAATATAAAAATTGATTTAAAACAAAATATTAGAATTAGCGTATGGTATAAAAAAGCGGAGAGTCATTATAGGACACTATAAGGTTCCATCTTTCAAAATTATGTGAAAATAGTCCGACGAAACAATGCTTTGGGTTAGTAATAATAGTCACATATGTAAAAATTTCACAAGGCGTGGCATCATTACATTTATTTATTAATTTATTCATTCATTAAATTATTTAATTACTTTTTTTCATTCATTTGTTGATTTAGTACTTCGCATGTGGTACCCAATTTGGGTTGGACTCTCACTAAAAGAATCTGTTTCGATACAGGTATAGTTTACAAATTAGTTTTTACACAATGTTCCAAGTTATTATCTCCTTTATATTTTTTATATATATAAAATAAAAATTTAAAAAAAATAGTAATAAAATAGAATACAGTAAATAGTATACATGCAAGAAGTCATGAAGAAATTAAATACAAAAACAGTTATTAGAAAACGTACTGAGAGCAGTTATCATTAAAGACATTAAATTTGTTTGTACAAAAAATAAAATATTGTATAACCAAATTAATTAATCAATTAGAAAGACATACAGAAAAATCTAATTCACGAAAAAATATTAGGTTACTACTGGGATTCGAACCCAGGTCACCTCCTTTCCAGGGCCGGTGCTCTGACCACTAAGCTATAGCAACCCTCTATGCTTCCGTGAATATATCGACCTTATATGTAGTTCTTATTTTTATTAATTGATTAATTTTTATTTTTGTCCATAGAGCAATCCACTTCGAATCCCAGTAGTAACCTAATATTTTTTCGTGAATTAGATTTTTCTGTATGTCTTTCTAATTGATTAATTAATTTGGTTATTAAATATTTCACAGAACTTTGTTCTGAAAAATTACAACTTCACAAATATGAATGTGTTCTTGAATATATAAAATATTGTATTGAACCTGGTCATAAAACACTTTTAAGTATCAAAAAACATGATTTAAACGCTAAATCTACATAGTTGTCAATGACGTTTCCAAACATATCTATAAAAATTATCAAGACCTAATGTTTCTAGGTTTACTAAACATTTTTATTTGCAATTAATGTTTTACATATCATTACAATTCTCCAATATACTTCATTCAACTAGCGCTTGGGTTTGTTTAAAAATAGTAAAATGGTATACAGACCATTCATCTACACTTTTCGATTAAAAAAATTATTTAATATTTTTTTCATCAGCGGCATTTATTCTCAATTGAGATTAAATTAATATTTCAAGATTAGTTATGCCGACCAGCCGGCAAAGCAGTCAGTTATGCGATCCGCGCCTTTATATAATATTTGAGAATATTATGGTTGTACCATTTTAAAGTAAAATGAGAGATGATATATTTTGAGTACTTTGTGCCATAATTACTTTGAGATTTCTGGAAAACGTAATGCATACTTATTACGTCGAACAATCAAACAACATTCTTTAAGGAAAACGAAGCGTGACGATACCAAAGCGACTTGTCTTTCTAGAAATAAAAATACCTACCTCGATGTACGAATGTTTCGGAACTCTTTAAAGCGAACATTTTAAGTCGGTATCGACCCTGTGTTTAATTATTATCAGCCAAGAAAATAATAAGTGGTCATTTATTATACTGTATACAGGGTGCCTCATAGCTAGTAGCAAAAACTAACAGGAAGATTCCTGCCTTTATAATGAGTCGGAAATGTTCAAGCAACCATGACCATACAATAGTTAGGGAGATATGCGATATCAAATTTTGCATTTTTTTTCAATATTTCTGATTTATATTTTGCCAAAAGTTAGACTATCATTACAGTAACTTATATTAAATAAGAAAAATTCATTCCCTTCAATATAAGTGATAAAAACCAAAAATTTAAAATACATTTTTTTACAAGGTTTTTATTATTTGATTTGAGCTTTACTTTATTTATTTATTTACTGTACTGGTAGTTTAACTTTTTGCAAAAAATAAGTCAGAAATATTGAGAAAAAAATCCGAACGTTGATATCCCATATTTCCATAACTTTTGATTGCTTGAACATTTTCGACTAATTATCAAGGCAGAAATCCACCTGCAAAGTTTTTGCTACTAGCTATGAGACAACCTGTATATTAAATTTCTCATGTTTTTCTCGAAGCATTAGACTCCATGAGTTTTGAATATATCTCCGGAAAAAGTACTTCGAAATATTAAAATGCTTTATTAAGATTTACCTTGAGAAACCAAACACAACGCTTCTGTGTATAGTTTTCTGGGATATTCTGCCGTGTGTGTGTGACCTCTCTGGCCAACGTTTCGGATCCCATTGCAGGGTCCATCATCAGGGCTGATGTGGGTCCAACATCAGCCCTGATGATGGACCCTGCAATGGGATCCGAAACGTTGGCCAGAGAGGTCACACACACACGGCAGAATATCCCAGAAAACTATACACAGAAGATTCTGAACGGCCGTGAAAACCTAAGGACATTTTCAAACACAACGCCTTCACCGAAGCGATCAACGAGCAAAGTTATTTTGTATTAGAAATAGCAAATTACTTCAATTGATATCTTTCCGTAATTGGAAAGATGATAGAAAAGCAACCCATATTGGAAATGAGTATATATTTTCAATTTCCAAATTTCTCATATATTATAATTTTTAATACTTATGAATATGCGTATTGTACTTGTACTTGTAGACGTCACGTTTTCTATAAGGTGTCTCCTTTGAATAACTTTGTACAATTTTGTGGACAAAAAGAACGGAATGAGTCAATTAAATCGTGTTTTGAGTTAAATATGCAGAGCTGTTCTTTAGATACACATGTAGCAAGGAAAAATTAGATGAGTCAGAAAATAAATTAAAATGCGATTGATTTTTAAGTCCTTGAAAAGGACATATGACATGATAAATTATTTGAAAAATTTGACAAGAAACAATGACACTATTAGTCAACTTGGTTCAATGTTCTTGTGTAAAAAACAAAAGTACAGGTGCAAAAATTAAATAAAAATAATAAAGGTTTTGAGTGATATTTTTACAAACAAAATTCCCTAATTTTTTTATCCTTATCCTAATTAATCCTTATCCTGGAAGCCCGCCATACTCCAGCATCCAGCATTGATGCACACTGGAGAAAGATACTGGCTCCTCATAATCAAAATGCCATCGCTCGATAAAGCCGCTACAATACAATATATTTATACGACTTTTCTTCATATTAATACTAATACCTATACTTGTTTTCTTTTTTTCTACTCTTTTAATACTGATACTTGTTTTCAGTTCTATTTTATATGATTTTCTTTTTTCTCTTTTATTTTATATAATAATTTAATGTATGTATCTACTTTATATGGAATGTGTGAGATTGCACGAACCTCCCCACATTCTGGAATAAAGTTATATTTATTATTTATTTATTTTATTTTACTCATTCCGTTGTTTCTTTCGCCGCAGAATTAATCTATTTCGAAGTACTTAAGTAGCAGAACAATACAAGCTGTGCATTAGGTTGAAGCCGGCAGCTTGGCTCATTAGCTCATCAACTCATTATATTTGGCAACTTAGTCGTTAACTCATCAGCTGTCGATTTTACTGTATTTGCTTTATATAATCGAAGTAGAGAGTAGAGAAAACAGCGACTCTCAAACATCATACATACATTTTGTTTCAAATCTAGTTCAAAATATTTCAGTGGGTTATACATTTTTAGAAAATGAGTCAAAAATATTCACAATTTATGAAAAATATCAATCGTTATTTATGGGCATAACTTACTTCGATTGTTATTTTGATTTCCGACTTATTTGATATAAAACGTGGGACAATCTTTATAGTAACATAATAGAATAATCGAAGTCAAATAAAATTATTTAAACCTTACAGAAAATTTCTATTTCAAATTTCCTTGGTTTTAATCATTTTATTTGACTTGCATTAAAGCAAATCAATTTTTAATATTCAATTTATGTTATTATCAAATCGTCCAACTATTTTCCAAAAATACGACAGATAAAACGAATTTTGAAGTCGCTTACTACCGTAACAATTTATATTTTCCACAATACAATATTTTCAACTTACATTCATAAAATGTTAAATCCCTGAAGCATTCTGGGCTGGGTTTGAAACACCCTGTACATATTAGTAAGAATCATACAACACGGTATACAATCTGTGGAAAATTGTGTTCAATCCCATCTCAAGATCGAGTCGCACACGTACAACCACGCCTAATAAGTTTGGCATATTGGAGACAACTCATTGCATTTAAAAATCGAGTCAAATTCTGGGAAACACAATATCCTTAGCATCAGTGAATATTATAAATCTGAATATTCCATCTGCCAGGAATGCAGGCCGGGTACTTAAATCGCAAATTTATTTCATTGTATGCAAAGCTAAAATATTTTTCCTTGAACGATGCTATGTATATCTGCAAATCATTTAAATTCCATAGTATCATTTTGAACTCCGTACAATTCTCATAAATAAATGTATTTATTATGTTTAGCAAGTTGTATTACAGCAGAAGAATTATGTACTCGTGTTTTATAATCGCAAGAACAAATGTATTGTTTAGAACAAAATTATAGACTGGATTAGAGAACTGGAGAAGATACAGGGTGTGTAATGGTAATAAATGTAAGCTTCATTGCATTTCCTTCAAAATTCAAAGTTATAGTATTAAACATAGGTGTACGAAATGATGTTCAGTTGCCTAATTGTATTTGACGTTCTTCAAGGAGACCGGCAAGTTAGTTCTATTCTCATAGAACAAGCGTTTGGCTTAATTTGAAGATTGTAAGAATATTGATTGGTGACATTCTCTGTGTAGGTACACATCTACATGTGTTTTTAATAATCGATAATATATATTTTTTACATTAATATATAATTATTTTTTTCTTTTCCTTAAATATGTAAATACATTTAAAGCATGTCAAATGCCGTTAAAACCATAGATAAGAGATAAATAGAAAAATAAAACATAGAGTTTGGTAAAAATAAACGCTACTTTGAAACTTTATCTTACTGGCAACAGAGACAACATATACTAATATGGGAGCCCACATTCCTAGCGCATTTAAGGATATAGATATTTTGGAGAAAGCTATGGTTTTCGATCAATGCTTACGAATCAATGCATCCGCATTTTTCTATTAATTAACACACTGGGCTGTTGCAATTTTGCATTTGTATTTGCACAATCGTGTTCATGTGTGCAACAGAGTATTTCATATTCCGGTGGAGCAATCGCGAGAAAAGGCATTCGGCGCTGCCAAGACCATAAAAACTGCTACCTTTTTTTGTTCTTATTTATTAATTATTTTTTGCTACTTAGTACCGACACACGCTCACCCTATTTGGAATGAAATAAGTTTAAACGAACCAACAGGATATTTGTGAATGCAAATTATAATATAGAGCTACTTTAATATAATTATAATGAGACTTCAGAATAAAATTTCAACACTGCGGTAGTTCACTTTTCCAATCCTGCAGTGACATCTATGCCTGAGAAAATAAGAAGTGACTATTTACTGACTATGACACTGAGCTCCACATTCTTGTGGGTCCTGACACACTACTCTCACCTCTCCCAAATTCACACATCTTCGCATGCATGCGACGATTGTTGAGGCTTCTAACAGTATCATCTAACAGTATCTGGTTGATTTGGCCACGTCACGTCCTCATAAATGGATAAGGTGACTAGAGGCCGATTAAATTATTAAAATAAACCTTTCTTCGTTTTTCCTTTTCCTCGTTTATTTGGGGCGGCTCTCCTCATATGAAAATCCTAGGACACTCTGTCCTGTATTGTCCACCACCAAGCTGATTAAGGTCTTCCTTGTCATCTGCCAGTAATTTTCGCTTAGTCTATTATTTCCATTACGTCACTACCATCTCAGCATGGCTTCTCTTATCTTCTCTTTGAAATACGAAACCTGCAGAACATGTTTAAAAAGTGTCAAAACGAACAGCTGTAAGTACTGAATATATTGTGTAGTAACTATGGTAATGATTTTTTTTTACCAATATTTACCAATAGGTGTGTTCTAATAACCGACCATACTGCAAGACTCTTCCTTTCTAATTTGTCTCAGATTCTAGTATTTTCAACATCATTTTTTTAATTTCACCTATAATTTCTACTATTATGTTGTGAGAAATGTACTCGTACGATTGAAAACATATTACGAAAAATCATTTATAACATGTAACGTATTATTAAGCAACCGTGTACACTTTAGGCACTCAATTTGGATTTAATTAAGCGCCTACATATATTAAGTAATTTCTTAGATATATATACATCGAGGCCGTTTTATTTTAACTCGGATTCGATTTACCTATATACGGATCAAAGAATTTTTTTGATGTTTATGTGTATGTATTGTATTATTTGTATTATGTATTATATCTATATTCTTATATTACGTCTTTATAAAATTTACAGTAAAAATTCCTTTTATTGAGTATCATTAATAATTTCTATTAATATTAACAAAGAAGGATAATTTATAAAGCGCTATTTTCGTAAAAACTTCATCTCAAAGGCATCTGACACAAAAACGGTATGTCTTAAACTACTATTTAAAATTCAATTGCGAACTTCTGGAAACGATTTTTCAAAAAGGTACGTTTTCAGTATTTTTTCAAATAAGTTTCTGATGCGCTGTTCCGCGCCTTTGGGCCGCCATCACATGATATAATATTCATTCTATATAAAAAATGTATTAAAAAAGTAACCCATAAAAACCAAGTTTTTATTATACTCCCTTTCTTTGTAAAATATAACAACAATTAAAACGAATTAAAACATATAACATAACACTAAACTTACAGTAATTTAATATATTTCTAAAATGTCAGATGTTTTGAGCTTTGATAAGACACTTCATGCTTTGAAGATTAAATTCTAAAAACATTTGTCAGTCAATTTAGATTTTCGACGTGAAGTACTGTAACGTACCTACCTGCACACCTAAGCTAAATACCTAACTATAAAGTTTAATAATGTAAGTTTTACGAAAAGCCCAAAGCTTGAGACTTTAAGCTACCGAATTGAGCTTTATTACAGCTTTTGGGACTTTTAAGCACACACTTTATGCTTTAAGCTACTAGATGAAAACTTAAGTTGAACTTAGAACTTCGGAAGTATATTTACATGAAAGCTAATATTTTATTTATTTTTTTTTTGTTAAGAATTTATATTTTCAAAATTGGCCAGTCGTGATCTATCTAGTGGTTAGGAAAATTCCTCCTCCGTTCTGTCCGTAGCTATCCAAAATTTTTTTGATACGTGGTGAAATTCGTATTCTTATTAACGCGACTAGACTAATATAGAACGAATTCTTACCTAACTATAGAAATAACAAACGCACGTAACTAATCCGTACTCGTCCTTCTAGAAACCGCTCTAGAATTCTACAGTTTCGCCTATATGAGAGATAGCCGATATCGTCCACGTCCGGAGTTGGCCTAAAAGCCAATTATATGCGGCGTAGCCGAGGAATAAACGCTAGTAGCAAAACTCCCTTACATTGAACCGCCATAACTATAATACCATCGGGGTTAAAATACTGTAATATAAAACAATACAATCGTTGCCAAGTTAACGGCATACGCTAAAGATTCCGCCCGCATTGATTATCAACATCTCATAATAGCAGCTTAGAACAGTGTCAGCACAACCACATGCGGCACCCATTTATGACAGATTTACAAGATATAATAGCATACGTTATATTCAAAACACAAGTAAGAAACCTACCAATAGCGCATCCCACGTTGTCCGATCTGCTCAATCTGTTCATAGTACATAGTGGAAAGAGTAAACATATATTCATAACAACTAGGCGCAACAGAGGCTCAGGGCAAGCTTTGTCTGACATTATCACAGCCCGAGATTCTAAGGGAATGGAAGATACATTTTGTAAGTGAAATTTAAGAAGTGTCTAACCACTTCTGTTCAAACGTGGATTCTAGATGCCCCCCCCCCCCTGTAGGGGGGAGGGGGATGCGGCCCCAGAGCATCGCCGCATCCGGTGGTTAACTCCTGTTTAGACATAACCTCCCACACTAAGCTGCAGACCAAGATCAAGCCGAGACTCTATTGCTCCTGCTGGAATCCCCCGAAGTCCTCGCTTCCCGGCGACAAACATATCAGGAAGAAATCCCGCGTCTGATATTAAGGTTTGTATATTATCCCGCGGGGCAGTCAAATTGACTGGTGTATAATGATGAGGATCCCACGTTGCGGCTACATGAGCCGGATTATTATGATGTTTACTGCTGATTAAAGGGCTGAATGAACTAACTGGGTGACTGGAAAAGACTCTCCCTTGAGCGCGTCAGTCAGAGCCATGTTAGCATCGCCAAATATAGTTGATGTGATTGATCCCACGGTGTAGTCTTATTGACTAGAGATATTAAATGATGGTAAAACAGCATGATTATTACAGTTGATTGTGAAGTTCCTGATATGTTTCTCGCTGGCCGGGAAGGGAGAACCCCGAAGGTCTCTGTATACAGCAAGTTAGAAAAGGTGGTGAATGATGAGTATGATGGTGTTAGTAATGCCATCGCGCTCCTGAATGCGGTCCCGATCATAAAAGTTGATTGTTAAACTGCTGACAGATCTCGTTCATTAAAGCGGTCCCGAGCATAAGTATTGATTGTCGAACTGCTACCTGCATCTTATAATTTCTCGTTCATGAGGAACGTCCTATCTCGTCCTTGAGTACGGAGTTAATACATTCATAAACATTCATAAACAGAGCCCGAGCTCGTCGCACCAAGGGGCCCGAAAAGACGTGAGAGGTTCTTCCCCTTAGATGTTAGAGGGATCACCGCATCAAGACCTTCAGACCATCCTGTAATTCTTGGCTTTAAAACCCAGTCTTAACCGGGTAGATACAGTTAAGATGGCCCTACCTAGTCCCTGACCTAAGGTGTCTCTCCAATCTAATCAGACTCCATAGCCGAGAACGCGCGCTCCGACATTCGACCCTGTCTTGCCACGCGAGTAGATCCAACTTCATCTTTTTCCCACAATCGAAATTCAGCCTCCCAAGATCACGGGGCGTGAAAGACGTACGACTCCTCGCCTCCCGACCATGAAGAGACGAACTTCCCCATTCGGTTCTCGTTCATTATCCCATTTATAATCCCCGCGTGCCTAACCTTAAGAGTCTAGCGCCGGTAATAAGATCTCATTATGCTACGTTGGAAGTTAATATTGCACAACCGGGCGAAATACCTATTTTCCGCGAACCTATTCAATTTGTAAAACGCAATAATATGTATTTATATATGTTAGTAAAACGTTTGAAATGCAGAATGCACGTATGATGACCTCGCTTCTATCCTAAAGATAATTAAGATATAATCCCGACGTTACGTCCCGACATCAGTACTAATTTGTTTCCGCGTCCGTTACCGTCGAACTCTGAACCCACGTAATGAAATGAATAGTGACCATGTGACAATGACAAATTATATAGCACGAACATTCCATTTGATACACATAAGAAAACATCAGGAATAAATAATATTAAAGGTTCTTATCTTAGTTCTGTAGTTGGTCTGCTTCCGAGATGGCATCCAGATCCGAAGTCATATAACGGGTCCTCTCCAAAATTGAGCAATTACCAGCGCCTGTGTAGCCCTTCATTTCCCTTGTATATATATTTTAATATCAGCGCCTGTAAAACTGTATTAGATCCTAGAAACAAGAAAACTATTCCCTCTACGCCGAGCACATACAGAACATAAACCCCTTCAATCTAGTTCATCCACGGTTAAGCAAAAAGGCGAAAGAATAGTAATAGTAAAAGGTCCGAACAGAAGTTGAAGTTCTCTGTAAACTGTCCATATCCTATAGTAGCGCCTGTGTTTTCCAATAACAACTTTCCAGTCATGTATTTAACATAACGTCCTCCTTGTGTGTATGTGTGCTGCAATATCTGTCATCCAGTTAGTGATTCCCAAAATAGTGTTTTCCTTGTATATATATATATATATTTCAATATCAGCACCTGTAAAACTGTATTAGATCCTAGAAACAAGAAAACTATTCCCTCTACGCCGAGCACATACAGGACATAAACCCCTTAAAACTAGTTCATCTACGCCGTACAGTGATATCACATGCAGACATAAACAATATAATTACAAGTATGCTTGCGTCCCGCCGACTGGACGCCTGTGTTTTCCAATAACAACTTTCCAGTCATGTATTTAACATAACGTCCTCCTTGTGTGTATGTGTGCTTCAATATCTGTCATCCAGTTAATGGTTCCCAAAATAGTGTTTTCCTTGTATATATATTTCAATATCAGCACCTGTAAACCTGTATAGGATCCTAGAAACAAGAAGACTATTCCCTCTACGCCAAGCACATACAGAACATAAGCCCTTTCAAACTAGTTCATCTACGCCGTATAGTGATATCACAAGCAGACATAAACAACACAACCACAAGTATGCTTGCGTTCTCCCCCCACCTTGGTGGAAATATTCGCATTCGTATTCACCGAATAGTAGGCCTGATATTCGTATTCGTGAAGGTAGTATTCGTCGCATCAAGGTTATTATATTTACAAGTATGTTCAAGTTCCCCCACCTTAGTGGAAATATTCGCATTCGTATTCACCGAATAGTAGGCCTGATATTCGTATTCGTGAAGGTAGTATTCGTCGCATCAAGGTTATTATATTTACAAGTATGTTCAAGTTCCCCCACCTCGGTGGAAATATTCGCATTCGTATTCACCGATTAGTAGGCCTGATATTCGTATTCATGAAAGTAGTATTCGTTGCATCACTCTCAATAATAAAATCATATAGATAAATAATTACGGTAACTCATAAAAATATGATATTACTTATATTAAACGAACAAAACAAAACAATCTGTCATATTAGTAAATAACGTGATCACGGAAGACCGAAGGTTAACTACCCCTGAACACACCGCGAACTGCCCACAATAGTGAAAATGTTCTAGAAAACATTTCAAATATCTAATATTGAATGAATAAAACAATGTCACATGAAAAACCATCACGGCTACGGAAGACCGAAGGTTGATCTGATCTAACCGCAAACGACCCACAATAATGGAATATGTTGAAAAAAGACATTTCAAATATCTAATATTGAATGAATAAAAACAATGTCATATGAATAACTATCACGGCTACGGAAGACCGAAGGTCAACTTGTTTGAGTTCGATAGACGGCGGTAGTATAACAATTTTTATTCATATGCCAGGCTGACCTGTAAATAATATCTTGCATTCGAAGCAGAAAACCCTTTCTAGAATTAATAAATGCGGCTTAATCTAAATAGATACAATATATACAATTCGAAATACGTCTTTATAAGAACTTGATAGGAACAAAACGTGTTTAAACGATTGCCCAATGATACGCAATACAAACATGTAACGAGTTCAAATAAACCACGAATTCATGTTTTAATAAAATAAATATAAAATCCAGATGCATTTTTTAAAATATATTATTTGGAGGAAATCTCTCGTACGATTTGAATTTATATCACGCTTACAATCGTGATATCAAAACACATAATTAAATTCTCGTACTAATTGAAACAAGATCAGACAAGCAACCGCGACATTGATTACGCACAACTCCTTCGAATACAGCCCGATAGTAAAAATAATTAACCGTAATAGAAAATATAAATGTGTTCCCCAGCTGAAGACCGGCTGCATCTAAATTAATTATTTCTATACAACATGTACAATTCGAAATACGTTTTTATAAGAACTTGATAGGAATAAATTGTGTTTAAAACGATTGCCCAATGACACGCAATACAAACATGTACCTTGTTCAAATAAACCACACATTCATGTTTTAATAAAATAAATATAAAATCCAGATGCATTTTTAAAATATATTATTTGGAGGAAATCTCTCGTACGATTTGAATTTATATCACGCTTACAATTGTGATATCAAAACACATAATTAAATTCTCGTACTAATTGAAACAAGATCAGACAAGCAACCGCGACACCGAATACGCACAACTCCTCTGAATACAGCCCGATAGTAAAAACAATCAACCGCAATAGAAAATACAAATGTGTTCCCCAGCTGAAGACCGGCTGGATCTAAATTAATTACTTCTATACAACATGTACAATTCGAAATACGTTTTTATAAGAACTTGATAGGAATAAATTGTTTAAAACGATTGCCCAATGACACGCAATACAGACATGTACCTTGTTCAAATAAACCACATAAATACTCCGATCCCAATTATTTCCAAAACAATACAAATCATATAGAAATCCGTGCATTCAATCGCCAGCACAGACAACACAAAATTCCTCCGCATATTTGAAAGTTACACAAGTATTAGGAAAGAACGCCCGCTGGATTATCACGCAAAACTATGAATTATTAAATCTGATGAGCGCATAGTAATATAAGGTTCCAAATATAATACACATAAAAGGCAATAGAAATAAATAATATTGGAAATGCTTATCTGTTCACTGTTCCAATTCCCCTTTGAATTATTATCAACCTCCGGCTTTTCCCTCGGTCCAGCCAAATTATCTTTCTTACTTCGGACTCTCCTCGACAAAGACTCGGCCGACCTTCAAGCTGAAAACTCAAGTGCCGCTTTCTAATTTGTAACGCCTAAAAATAGTCCCTATCTCGCGCCATCTTTGATTCCAACTAGCGTGTAAAAGTCAAAGTCTAACTCTCAGAACCATTCTCATTGGTCAGATTCGGTGCTAACGGCGCACCTGTAATTGGTCCATCTCGTTAAACAAAATAACATAAAGCCTGCTTTACACGCCCGCGTGCAGAAATAATAAAGCTCGCCCGCACCTACTTATCCGGCAAATATTTAATTATAGAGTATTTAACGGGTTGTGAAGCTTCTCTTTATTATAAACTTTAGCAGATAGATATTTTCGTATAATTTTTCAGCAATGTCTATTTGAATAGGCCAATATCGTTACACCATGATTGTTCAGACATCTCAAATGCTCTTTAACTCTTACATTATAATTTCGGCCGGATTTCCAATATAAAACGCTGTACAATCTTTGCATTAAAGTTTATAAACACCTGAATTGTTAAATATATTATCTATATTTATATTACATTTTGTAAAATGTCAATCTACAAAGTTGTTCAACCAATTGAAAAAAAATACACTATGACAGATGTCACTAATTAGGTATATATATATTTTGATTGGAAGTTTTAATTCTGAATATAAAAAACAGGTCTAAAAAAGGAGTTAAAAAATTGGAATAATATTTCAGGCGTATTTTAGTGCCATGTTAATGATTCGGAAGAATCTTATTACACATATAAAGGTATTGCTTGAGAACCCAATAAAAGAATTGTAGTATTTTAATATTAATGCATACTTTTTATTCGAAAATAGCGCTTACAATTCCTGATATTATTGACCGTTCCTGTTCGTTAAATTTTCCACTGAATATGTTAGTGCTTGTGTTATAAATCCATTGTTTATCGCTATTATATTATATTTATCACTTTTATTATTTGTATCAATAGCTATCATGTATCCCATCCCATAATATTGTATTCGTAAACAAATAAACTCAATAAGTTGAAATGTTTACAATAGATAATCCGTTTCCACAAAGTATTTACATACATAAATATCATAACACATTACATAATTCTATGTCATTATTTCTATCCCATTAAAGAAAACAACTACAAGTAGGTATATTCATAATTCTAAGCAAAGTTTTAGATAGATTACTTCTGTTATAACATGTAAGAAATATAATAAAAATATAATTATTAGTTAATACATTTTTTTGTTCATTGGTTTTACGAAACCCTTAAAGTTACAGGAAATTAAGATATTCAGGTAATTGACAAGTCTCTTTATCTTGGTATATAATATTGGAATCATCCCATCAGATTGACTCCGATCCATATTTGTAACCCTCCCAAAGAAAGCAAAAGCAAGTAAATGCAGTGACCACCGCATAATCAGTTTGACGAGTCACTTATTAAAAATATTCTTGCGAATTGTACATTAGGGTTAAATATCGCAAAGTGGAAGAAAAGACATGTGTAATACAGTTTTGCTTTCGAAGTGGGTTGGGTACTCGGAAAGCGTTATTTGGTTTTCCATTATGTACTTATCTAAAGATGAATACAAATATACATACATGCTTCATTGACTTTCTTAAAGCGTTTGATGGACTGACAAAATTATTCAAATCCTAAAGACTTCTGGGATAGACAATAAAGATATAAGAATAATAGCTATTCTTTATTGCAACCAGAAAGTAGCAGTAAGAACAGTGTCTAAATAACACTAAAATGCTGATGTAATAATATTATATGATGGTGTAGTGGTTATTCTGACGAAGAGACGAATACGTCTCTAAACCTATAAAAAAAAGTGATATATACTATCATAATATAATGTAAAATAATTATATGAAACAATGTAAAGTACTTCGTCCGAGCACAAGCGCAATGCTTTTAAATGGAGAAAGACTATGTATAACACAATTATATAAGTTATGTACTTTATTATTATTAAGAATAAAAAAATATGTAATAAACTGTATGCAATACCAAATAAAGACGATATCCAACATGTTGTTAAAGTGAAATGAAATCGGTACACTTAAATGAAATAATGTAAGAATAAATGAATTGGGTAGTGCTTTGTAAATTGTTTATATTTTTTTATTAGAATCGTTTAGTTTCAAAAGTTATTTAATGAGAACATCGACTCATTATTTTTATTTTATTTTATTTTATTCGGTCATCCAAAAGGCCAGGAGAGACCTAATTGCTTGGTAGGACAAAATTAAAAAAAAATAGTTTAATGTCTCCCACAATTAAAGGATGACACAGATAAAAAAACATCCTGTGTAAGTATTTCATAAAATACAAATATTTTGTGTGTAATATATATGTTTATTAAAAAAAATGCAACCTTCATAAAACAACTAATGTTTTGTGGATATTATATGTTTAACGTAACTCATTAAATAGTATTATAATGATTGCCTGATTCTGTTCATGTTCTCGGTATCAGAAATTCTAAACACTTTCTTCGCCACGATCCATCAATGTCATGTCGTCAGCCTCCTCCGATGTTGTCAAGTGTACCTCTGCGTAAAATACTCCACAAATATTGCCTTGAGAAACTCATTTTGGGGGAGTGAGCATCGTGTTCATGTCAATCTCTTTTTGCTCAGTTTTTTTATATGTGGTTGTTGCGGAGTAAATGTGGTTTTTATTTCGGCAAAGAAACAAAGAAATAATGTTGGAATGTCGCGGATTTCTTATTAAAGGCGCGGATGGGTGAAGATGTCGGTGACATGAGATTAGGCGATGACGAGGCGATTTTATAAAGGCAGGAGGTTTGGATAAGTATTTGTGGTATGCAGTCACCAATTGGGTGAAAAGCGATGAAGAAGTGAACCTCTATCATTCGGTGTTCTGAGAATTGAAGTGATTTATTTACGAGTAGAGTTACGTGTGTAAGGAAAGACTACCAATCAGAGATCAGAAACGAAGCCCATGAGCACGCTGGCTTTGCTTTACCATTTTTAACCACATTCTCATAAATCCAGGGAATATATCCCGTACGTATTTATTCCTGCTTACCTGTGTGCCTTAATAACTTCCTTGTCATTCATATTGTCACGGAATGGCAAGCAGAAGGAATTGCGTACTGTCCGAATTCCTTATAATGTCTTCGGGAAACATCTGCAAATGACTAAAACTACCCAGAAGCGACAAGAACTTTCTCTTAAATACTAGAATAATAAGAAAACACAAACCACCTAACAGCAACCAGTAACTCGCATTCACATAATACTAGACAAGCATTACGAAACCTTGACGAAATACCAAAAACTAAGACAACATATGGACAGAAAAATTACTCATACCCAGGGCCTAAAATATTTAACATATTTAAAACAGACTTCCCGGAAATCAGAATATACTCAATTAATAAAATAAAAGCTTTAGCAAATAACTGGCTTACCTCCAAAGGTAGAACAGCAACTGAAAATTTACTTACTGTAATTGCTTGATAATGTCCACAAATAAAAATATATACCTATATAAATAAATAAATTAATTAAGGAAAATAAAAAATAATCTTTAACAAAACTTTAGCCCTTTTTACATTAAACAATTATTCTACACATATTTACACTTGGACTTATGACTCACTCAACTTTCACTAACATTACACTTGATACTTTGTAGATATATAATTACTACCTTATGAAAATAAATATTACTGACGAATTCAAAAAAATATTATAATTGTGTTCTATAACGCCACTCTGGGACAGGCGTAGCCTAGTAGAGTGGCATAATCCACAAATTTAACAAAAAAAAAGTGTAATTTATCTTATATTTTATTGTTAAACTAGTATTAAGTACCTTTATTTGTAAACACGGATTTTTTGAAGTAAATAAATCAATAAAAAATAAAATCCACGAAGTTCGATTTGCAGGTAAATAGCGGAACTACGCCGCGGCTAGGAGAGTCGTGTTTTGACAGGTCGTTCGGTGAAAAGTGAGTCGCGAGCAATAGCCGGGTGTGCCTGTCGTGAATCGATGAGAGATAGATATCGAGCGAAATAATCGGGCGAGTACTTACCTAAGTGGCGAAATAAAAAACGCGATAAAAAATACGTGCGAGAATTGAATGTTTTACGAGCGATGTATAAAGTGTTACCTAGCGATAATAAAGTGTTCATATATGGGTGATATGTGAATACAAATATGAGTGATATATGAGTTCATATATGAGTGAAAAAGTGTGATTAAAAGAAATGTGACTTTTTGACATTAAAAAATTTATTAATCATTAATTATTAAATCGATAATTATTTATCAGTGTTTTCATTAGTCTCCAAAACCACGACCCGTGAGAATATATTACCATTACGTAGGTACATTGTGATACACTTTATAGAACATCGAAAAAAGCCGTTGGAAGAATCTGACCTCTTGCTCATCGCTTCTTAAGTGGTCTCTTCCTACGTTCTGTACCTACGAAAGTCTCCTGTATTTTATGAGAAGATTATAATACCATCTGCGCGTTAAGCTTAAACACTCACCGTTTATGCTACTTCCAATCTAGTTGCCTAAATAGATTTTCAAGATTGGCCGTAAATATTTTGGGTTAAATTGAATCACCTCGTCAAACACCTTTCTTAATGAGAAATCGTAGCTTATGAAGACTAACAGATGCTGTTGATTTTCGGTACACATTACTGATTTCGTTTCCATAAAGTTTAGAAAATTTGCTAGCATATTTAACATAGAGTTTTTATTTAATATGCTTTTTTGCTTATAATTATTTTTGATCTTGAGTATTTTGATCGTAAAAAATATCCGATTAAATTTGTGTCATAAATACTTTAAAAAAATAGAAATTTGTAAAAAAAAAAATTTTTTAAATATGTCGAAAAAATCACGATAAAACATTTGTAAATTAAACGAGCTTGTAGAAAATTGAATTATATTTATGTAGATACATTATATTCCGTCATTGATCAAGATTAATTATAATTGTCGTCACTTTTCCATTTCTTAAAATTTGACTAGCATCAAGTAGCTTGTTGGTCTTGTAGTAAGGACTCTCGCCTCGTGATCCAAAGGTTGCGGATTCAAATCTCACTCCAGATCACCAAGTTAGTCCTTTTTTCATAGCACAAGCGTTTAGCTTAGTTTGAAAATAGTTAGAATATTGATGTGACACGTATTCTGTGTTCGCATCTCTATTTAAAAAAAAAATCACGTAAAATTATAAATGATAAGTGTTTTAAATTAAAACAATGCAAGAGGTAGCATAAGTGTATTTATTTTTTATTTATTTATTTATTAACGCCCTACAAGGCTTTTGAAAACAAATAGGTAAAGTGTACATTTATATAATGGATAGTTTGAAGAAAATAATAACATATAAAAATAATAATGACATAAAGTAGAAATCAAATCAAAAAAGCAAGTATATAACAAAGTAGAAACATAAGGAAAAAATAATATAACAAAAATTCAAAAAATAAAAATTAATAATATAGAGTGAAAAGCAATAGAATAAAATGGGCAAACAAAAATATTTTGAATGCAGCCACCCAGAATTATTTATTTTTAAATGTACTGGTTTTAGAATTTATGTACATATCTCTTTCTAATATCATGTTTCCTATTAAACATCAAATTCAGTACATTAAAAATTAGTAATTCTCGATGACTGCGTTAATTTTTTTTGGATATTGCTGCCTTTGCTTTTATAACCCACATATGTATAAGAAGTAACATACCGAGAACAAATAGAGAACGGTATGGATTCTTGTGTATAGATATATGGACGAGAGACTTCTTTAATGGAATTTATTGTGATGTAATGAAAATAATAAATATTTGACTATTCTATAAACAACTGTAAAGACTTGTGATGAAGAGGAGAATTTTGAACTGTTAAAGTTACTATGTAGGTATAGTTCTTCAGTATTGTTTAAAAGCATAGTGTTGGATATACTGTGTTTAATATATATAGCTACAATTCCAGAACTAATTACCAGTCAAATTCGGTGATCAGCAAAATATTAAAGACTGGTAATAAATATGGTTATATGGTGGACATTTTCAATGACAATCTAGTGAAAATAAAGTTAACACTTAAAGAGGCAATATTATTTCATTACTTACTTCCACTATCCACTGTCACTATATACCTACGTGTTAAGATATGTAATATTTTTTTTATATATACACACTAATGCTTCATACTTAATATTTCTATACTCATATTTTAATACTTATACCAAATACTTATACTGCTTATACCCTTTACTACTTACAGATGTGCTTAATATTTTTCTATTTTTTTTTTACAAAATACCTGCTGTGACTGTATATTTTTATATATTGTATGTAGGTACTGCTTAAACTTGATATTGTTTTTATATAAATATTTGTATATTGCTAAAATTTATAAGTTAAAGCCTATAATGTTTGTGAACAAATAAATAAATACTATTACAGTATTATACCAGTATGTTTTTGCTGTCTGCGGACTGTCTGCATGCCTGTGATTTTATCATATTTTTAAATTATATTTGTAATTGTTTCTACGTACGTAAAATATTAAAAAAAATAATTAAAATTATGAAGCGGAATAGTTTTGTGATTTTATGCATAGGTACCTACATAAAAAGTTTTTATAAAATGATAATGAATGAAAAGTTAAGGCAAAGACAAACATTTTGGAAAGACGTTAATTTTTAGAATGTTTTAAAAATCAAAAATTCGCACGAAAAAATAATCCATAATTCTTTTCACCCGCAAAAGTCGTGGAGTTACAATGACCATATATTAAACTTTATATCATTTCATCGTTAAAAATGAGAAAATCGACATAAAATGTCACCGCAAAAGTAGGCTTTGTGCACTGGGCCATAAGGGCTGTTAGACTCAACCCCGGTAATTTATCATTGTCTTCCACAAGAGATTCACAAAACCATTGGATAGTATTGGCACCCCCATACATCCACGTGAAAATATTACAGGGGCGGAAAAATATTACTATTAATTTTTAATAACACCAGTTACTGTTAGGTATAACTAAAGAGAAGAGAATCCCTTCACCGAAGTGATTTTAAAAATTGGAATTGGGTATTTTTGTCAGAAATATAGTTATGCATGTATATTTATGGAGCACGTGTATCTTCTGGGTTAGATTTTTTTTATGGACTCTTCAGAAAACCACGACCGATGTTTCGGCACGATAACACGTCAAATTGCCAAGGCCATAAATTTACGGTTATATACTTCAGATATCATCCACTAAAACACACTTTGAAATAAACGTTCTAATCCAGAAGAACATTCTAATCCATACACTAGTATTTGCGAAAGCCTGAAATTTAACGTTAAGGTATGTAAATATTATTAAACTTTTCTGAATATTTTTTTACACGATTACAATAGGATTATTATTTATTACGCTGTGTTTTAACGAATTTCTTGGCCGACGTTTTTGATTTTGCATTTTTTGATTCTGCATCATTGCAGGTTAGGGCTGATGGTACCTGCAATGGGATCCAAAAAGTCACCCAAAAAGATCATAAAAAACGGAATTATACCCCAGAAGATACAAATCAGACGATTCTGACCGGCCGCGAAAATCAAAGAACATTCTAAGGATTATTGTTATCCTCGAAAAAAATATGAAACACTATTTTATAATCCATTTAAAGAAAAATGAAATACAAAAATCGTATTTTTTCACGCCTCAACGGGCCCAGAGACTCAATTACGGTAACTAAAAATATCATATATGCCCACGATTGAGTATATAACATACGCTTATAGTAAACTTACCGGGAATTGAATTCGAAAACTTCGATATGAGAAGCTAGTGTATGCCCGATGGGCGCTATTTTAATATTTATATTATTATATTTATATATTATTATAAATATACTAAAAGCGATCATAGTATATGCGTATGTAAACGAAATCAAAATGTGGAACATGTTTAATGCCATGCTATCATGATATGTGGCTGTATGGAAAATTGCCAACCAAATCAATTTTCCATACAGCCCCTTTGTTCAATTTAACTTTCAAAAAAGATTTGGTTACACCCACTTTAAACCCCACCCCCTCTCATTCTCTCTTCCTCGTAGATTCCCGATTGTTCCGTAGGCAAGTTAGTGCATGCTTGTCTCAGACATGATTAACACGCATGTGATAAATATTGGTGAAAGTTTAACAATACTTTGGTTGTGGTGTATAGTGTTGTGAATGTAATAGTGTTGGTCCTGACGAAGAGACGGGTACGTCTCGAAACCGGTGGTCCTTAAATCCGGTAGTGATTTTTACCAATTTACTTAACACTCTGTTATAATGCCTAACCATAAAGTTTATGCTTTAACCCATTAAACGCCGCTACCAGTTCTCGTTGTTCGATTTTCATGAAATTTGAGAATATGTTCTAAAACTATACCTTTAAGAAAATTTCGTCAAAAAAATATGGAAAAATCTTTTAATTTCGAAAATTTGAGGTGTTGCATTTTCGCAACGTCAGCGAAATAGGGGGGTAAACGATAAAGGTATGAAACAAAACATGTACAGTTTTTAGGACACTTATTTCTCAAGATTTTTATACACTATTAAGAAAAATATATATTTGCTTAATAACTAAACATATTACTAACTTATGGAGATAAAACGTAAACTGGATATATATATAACTTATGACTAAACAATAAAAACATATAAAAGTATTTACGTGATTTTAGTGATTCTATTTTCCTTTGTGGTACGTTTCACTACATTTATGATGTAACGCGACAGTGCACAGTTCACATATAAAATATGTTTGGGAATAACACCCTGCATCTTTTTCTGTTTTGATTTCTTTTCAAAAAATGTTGAGTGCCTGGATTTGGACCTGATGATGTTAAAAATCCAGATGGTTTTCCTATGCACAATAAGTTCGCTTTTGATGATTTCATAAATGTGGGTGCAATATGTCTTTTAAAATTTAAAAGGCACATATTTTCTTCAGGATGAACCATTTGGTAGAGTTACCATGAATTACGTACTGCCACATCACAAAAATTTGAAAATATGGCCCACCACCCCTTTTTACCGCGAACACTTATTCTTAGTTGGAAACAAAGTTATCCGTTAAATCAACTCCACCCATTAAAAGAATATATTGTGTAACAGCATTAGGTTGAGTGATTGTTACATAGTTTTTTTTAAATATTTAATTAGGTACCTTGATATATTTTAAGGGGGAGAGATGTAAATAAATTATCAAAATAAACAATGTGGTGAGCTGGATTTTCTAAATTTTTCAGAAGACCTGTCACGTTTCCTCCAATACCCAAATTATAAATATTTGAAGGCTGTACAGTTTTCCCCATATATAGATCAAAAGCATAATTGTATCCGTCTGATGAAGCTAATGTCCAAGACTTGGCTGTGATTTGGACCATTGCATTTTCCTTGGCTCGCCTCGCCTGGCAAGTTGAACTCTGAGATGTTGAAGGTTCACTCACCAACCTTTTTGAATTTACTTCCAAGGTTCCTGCTTTATCCTTGAGTACGTGGTTATATATATCGTCTTCGTGTAAATCATTATCATCAAAGTCCTCTTCGTCGGTAAGTTTGGAAACTTCAGGAGGTAAAATAACTACATCTAGAATGTCTTCTTCTTCATTACTATCAACATTCCAGTTCTATGCAATAAAATCAGTAACCTCTTGTGCGGTAAAAAATCTTTTTTATTCATCCTAAAGCAAAAAATCACGATATTAAAATTCGTTGATAGCATTCGTGCGTAAAATATTGGAATGGATTTTACCCCCATATTTCGCTGACGTTGCACTGACGCAACGGCCAAATAATTCGTATTATATTTGCATTTTATAAGTTTTTTATTTTTACAAAAACTATTCATTATTAAATTTCATATAATTTTTTTAAAGAAATGATAAAAAAATATAAAAATATTTTGCAATATCTTAAAAATTTAATGTATTCAAAAACAGCTTACCTGAGTGTCGCGTCATGTCCTTTTTTGAAGACCTCTGAATTGTAACTTAATATAATATATTTATACCTGAACCTATTTAAGGGTATAATAAGACCTTGACAATACACACCTAAGCTAATTACGGAAATTCCTTACCGAATTCTCAGAATATGACCTGTTCAAATAACCGTTGCGCTGCCGCAACGTCAGCGAAAAATGGGTTAAATATTAAGAATTTTAATTTATTTATCAAAAGAGCATGTTTTTATTTCTTTAATATAATTGTTTGACGTCTTACAAAGATTTTCATAATAAATAACGTCTTTTAATATGAGGATGAAACGGAAAAAAATTTAACTATAAGTCTTGTCTTGGAAGAGTATGAAATATGCGTAGAATATCTTGAAAGTCAAACCGGAAAAGTGAAATTCCCCTTAAAATATGAGGACACGAGGGAATCATTCGAATGAGAAAGGGTAAGAACCGATTTCATAAATAAAAATGGTATAACTAATAATATGTATTAGTGGGCAACCTTGCTGGATGCCACCTTGGCATATTTATTAGACCGTGAAAGGAGAGAACAGGGGAAAGAGACTGCGGTGGGAAAGACCCGGCGCCTCCTATTCTACTCTGAAACAGGTGTTGGTGAAAGATTTGTACAAAATTTATCGTCTACATTCCACATTAACGTATGGTGCATTTTTTATAGCGCTGGAACATTAATCATCTTCGCATTTTGTGGAATTGTTCAATGGCTCTTTGAACAATGATTAAATACGTGAACGATTCCAGACTAAATCTGACAGGTAATCATTAGTTTTTTACCTGAGAGCCAACATGTCTACAATGCTCATTCTTGTAAAAATTAGATTTTAGATTTTTAAATATTTTTTCAGAAAACTACCTTTTCATTTTTTTAATTTGAACAATTTACTCTTTTATTTATCTCGTTTTTACAATGCACTCGTAGAAAAATATTCAGTTTTAGTATTTTTTAGCTAAACTATACAATTTTAGTACGGCGATTTTAGCAGGGATGTTCAAAAAATATTGAACTTATATTGTTTCAACCCATTTGTGTTTTTCCGATCTATGCTTTGATGGAAATTTCTAGGGGACATTATTTTTTTAGAATTCGTTTGGCAAATTAATTAAATTTATTCATTAGAAAATTAACAGAATAAAATGAAACAAATTATAATACCTATATTACACGAAGAAAATAAGAAGTATTGGCATTAGCATAATATAAATTTTAATTAGTTAGATTATAATAATGTTTAGAAATGACACAAAAATTACGAATAATGAACTGTTTTTGGCAACTAATTTGTCGTAAATAAATGAAATTTCCAAATTTTGTTTTGACTTTCCTGAAATCTTGCATTTTTTGACTCATTTGGTTATTCATTTTGTCCAAGAAATACAAAAAAACGTTTAATGATTTAATGATTTAAGTTAAAAATATTGTCGATAATTTGAGTCTAATGTTGGCGTGTATATGCTCTTGTTTGTTGTTAAATATAGGCTAAAGGTGTATGTAAAAGCAGCAAATTCTTCTATAGTAGGCCTTAATAGCCTGTTGGACTGAAACTGAACTTTCATACCAAAGGTTCTGTGTTCGATTTCCGGTGACAATAAATATTTACGATTAATTAAAAAAATTTGTATACAAATATGAGAACATGGGTAAAGATAATGATGATGAGTTATTTTTAACAGTATTATCTCAAAAATACAAACTGATTGATCGACGTTAGAAGCCGTGCTGTCAAGAAGCGGTACTGGTGGAGAAAAACGATAATTAGACGAAAGAGGAAAATACAAAAGCCAGTAAATAGAAACGTTGCGAGTCTAAACGCGGTTACATGAATAATTGATACAATTTAAGCCCGGCATTTACAGGTTTGTTGAGTTTCTCTGCCACAAACTGAAGCGGAAGAATCCGGTGATGTTCGTAAGTAAGTAACAATTTCCATCAGATTGCAAACATTCTGACAAATTGTTGAGCACACGACTTTTAATCGAATTAGGGGAAATCGGGGCCACGCGCCCACAACTAACTGAAACTGGGTGAAACTGTGATGTGCACACAAAGAGTGCTTCAACACTGTTAAATATCCAAAGACTCTGTACAGCTCACAGTTTTATAATACATTTTTTTATGATACTAAAATTCACAGGGGAAAAGATTTATATTGATAATTGAATAAGCAAAAAATCTAAGTACAAACAGAAAAGCAAAAGCTTGCTGATATACTATTCTGTCGTGATATTAACACAGCTTATTTTCATTAGAATTTATATAATAAAAATACAATTTTAATCTCTCAAAGCCTTTTTATCATGAGATATGAAGTTTTGCAATATGTATTTATGTATATAAAAAAAGATACATGGCGCGTATACGGAAAACTGGACATATCAATATTATTAAAGTAATATTTTTAATTAAATTTATTTATGCATGTTAGCCTTCGGTTAAAATAACACGCATGTGAGAAATATTTTCTTAAGGTGTTAGTGTGGTATACATATGTGTAGTTGTATGTACACGCAAATGTAGTGGTTGTCCTGACGAGGCAAAGGACAAAGTCTCGAAACCGATTGCCTTAAAATCTCGGTAAGTGTTTTAATACAAACCAAACTATCGAAATTCTTATTATCTTGCTTGCTGGTCTCACTAGATTACTAATTTAAAATGTACTGAATTCTAGATTTTATGTGTCTGTTCCCTTTCAAAACCACTTTTATTTTATTTTTTATTTTTTTTTGATTCCTATAAATTTAAAGGCTATGTATTTTTCCTACAAAATCTTAAATGAAATACATTATAAATTAGTAATCCTCGATGACTGCATTTTTTTTTTAGATAATGTTGCCCTTGCTTGTATACCCTGCATATGTTTATGGTTTGGGATGTATTTTTGATTATATATTTAATATATAAATTTATATTATTAATACCCAGTATCACATTTTAAATCACTAACTTAAATTCTTTTAAACGTTAAAAGTACTTAAAATAGCCTCGTCGTGTCCATTCCCGAGATCCTCTGCCGTGACTGAGTGCAAAATTCTCCGGTGCATTTTATATACTTATTAATATATTAAAATGCTTCTTGCAAACTTCTCCTCATTTCATACATTAGATAAATTTTAAATATTTTTTAAGAAAATTTCACTTGATATGATCCTTCAACTCGTTAAAAATATATAGGAAGTTTTGATTTCTATTTTTTTTTTATTATCACAGAGTAGACGATGTATGATTCTATATTATAGGTAGTTACTTTAAAATGAATATCGATGAATGATACGAAAACTTTAAAATAATGATAGAACTTCGCCAGTTTTGTAAAATTTGTTACAAGTAATGGTAAATTTGAAACTTTGGCTGTCGAACTTTTTCAGCGCAAAAAAAGCATTTCTCTTTCGGTATCAAGTGTAAAAATGATCGGAGAATTATGCGATCTAGAAAACCTGACTTTTTTCGAGAGACACTTTAAGGGGTTGAAAATTTGATTCCGCATAAAAATTTCGTTAAACTTACCCAATTTGTCTTCCAGCGTAACTGATTGCTGTATTTTGTCTCCATTATATCAAAAAAGTCACGTAACTTCAGCGATACCTGTATTTAAGGATAGGTTGGTCCTTAGGGTAGGTTGGTGAGGTATAAACTGAGGTAAACTCCTATTTTAGTTTATTATGTTTCAAAGTTTCATTTTAAATTTGTTATCTATACTTCATGGAGTTGAAACTTTAGCTTGAAGTGCTTGAATATAT
>JADDOH010006328.1:0-68302 GCA_016648135.1 Agrypnia vestita | reverse complement strand
TAACAGATTGTTAGTTAACTTTGTAAAAACCACTACAGAATTTAAGGTCTACCGGTTTTGAGACGTACATACATTCACAACACTACACACCTCAACCATAGTATTGTTACACTTCCACCAATAATTGATCACATGCGTGTTAGTCTTGTCAGGGACAATATGCACTGATTGGCCTAATGAACCATCAGGGATCTACCGAAAGAGAGTGAGAGGGGGCGGGGTCTAAAGTGGGTGTTACCCCATCTTTTGTGAACATTAAGTTGAACAAAGGGCTATATGGAAAATTTATTTGGTTGTTAATTAGGGGTGCTCTATTATTTACCGCCTCTCTAATGTAAAAATTTTCTAAATTATTCAATTTTAAACCTTTATTATTAGTATTTAATATTTTTACCCCTGTTTTTGCGTCAAATTTATGATCATTTTCTATATTTTAAATATTAATAATATTCCTAACATTCTTTGGGACAGCGACTATGCTCTTATGATGATAATCTTTGAGGAAAACTTTCGGCTTTCGGAGTTCGACGTGTACATATCAAGTCTCAGAAATTTGCGGTTTAGCTCCTCAGTTTATGCTTGTAGTACGTCAAACGTCAAATGTCAGTCAATTGAGTAGGTTGTTGGTGTAGTGGTCATGACGCTCGCCCAATCTGGTGATCAATCCAGGACACCAGCAAATGAATTCTATTTTCATAGCACAAGCATTTAGCTTAAATGAAATAGTAAGAATATTCTCATCTCTTATAATGTTATTTTCATCAGATGAGTGAATTTGATTAAATTGCAATTTAATGTCTTCATTGTGTCGTTTTAGAACAAATTGTTGAAGATGTCCAAGGTTCTAGGAAGCCGTTTATGGCTCGTACACAGTGACAAGTCTTACCTACTATTAAATCGAATGTCATGTTTGCAGATTTGATTTCATTTCCTTCTACCAATCTCAAACTTATCTCTAATTATCCTCAGATCAAAATCTCATTACTTGCATTTGATACTGAAATTTATCTCAACTAAATGTCTGGGATTCATCTGATAGTGTTTCTTTCATTAGACTCGGGTTATAAAGATGTGTACCTAATTTATATGATATTTATTTAATACATTAGATTTTTTTAAATTATTTTAAATCTTATTCGATTTAATTTACCTTGTTTACTTATAGATATAGTATATTAATGCCATATTTTAGGCTAAATTATGCCATACTCTAGTTTTTTTGGAATACAAGAGCTTTATTCATCTGTAAAAATGTTTAAAATATGTGTTATTTAATTAATAAAATAAATAAATATACAAAGGTGTATTATTTTCCCTTGCTGCTTCTTTTGACTGTTGTTTATACATTTACATCACAATTTATTAAAATCTTTCTTGAAATTATTGAAATCATTTATAAATAAATATAAATATTTATTTTAATAATACGTAGCCCCTTAAGCCTTTAAATTTACATGTCAAAATTAAACGATAGATTCACAGAGAAAAAAGAAGTAAAAAAGGAAAACTTTAGAAAAATTATTTACAAAATGTATGGAAAAATTGAAAATGTCAATGATATTCTGTTAAAATAAAATTAAGTTCAAACAAAATTAGGGAATGGATCCCAATATTCACTATATACACGAGAATAAAAAAAAATGATCGATATTCAGAGTAATATTGTTCAGCATAGCAGTAGCTCTTTCAATAGGCATAACCATTGGCAGGTTGGTCGTGTATACTGGAATGTGAAACAATCTATATTGACGATGTCTAAGGTAATTATCAGGAACATACAAACCAATGCTCAAATTTCAGTATTATCGATCATACCGCGCAACAATTGATAAAAATGTGTAATCAAATACATATTCCTTCTAGTCTCTAGACTATTGTAGCCAAGCACACCCTGGAGGAAGTCGATTGGGTAAAGCCATGGATAATGCTCTCTCGTGTAGAGATATCTCAGAAACTTCTTTTGGACTTCTCCACCATAAGAGAGTACTTGCTCTCATGTGGCCCCCAGATTATCGAACCACTCTCGAGTTTACTTCGCATCTAGGAGTTGTAAAGAGTTCTCAGTACGCGGGTATTCTCGAAAATTCTGGCAGTACGCAGAACAAATCCTAACATTTCGTATACAGCCCTGCTCCAAATCGGATTGTCATCGTTATTTATTGGGCCCCTTTCAAACTCCACTTTATTGCATTGTCGTGACGATGTTCCATTTCAAATCGAGCTGCAACTACCAGCCTTGAATTCACATAACATCGTTTACGTGTATTTTAAATTAGAAATTTATAAATAGATTTCAGGAATTACTGTGACAGATCTGAATTCTTGTTTTATTAAAAACAAGCTGTAACTCGTTAAAAGTGGCGGTACCTTTAAATGTCGGTTCCTAAATAATAAGTATTTGCTTATTTATAGCCGACACCCATGAAATAGTAATAACATCTTTTATCGAAATATTTGAACATATTTTTTTATATTTCGCCTGCCGGCGAATAGATGGATCAGCACATGGTTGGCGTCCTGACATATAGAAATTTATCAATGAAGTAGTCATTTTCTATTAATATATATATATAAAACAGACAAATTTATAATTTGTACAGTTGATTTTGAGATCAAGGATAATATTAATTTATATTGTAGACAAAATCTGCAACGAAATGTTTAATGGCCCCTTTTCCAAAAAAATACCAAAGCATCGCCAATTATTTCCGGAAATGAGTAGTGAAATAAACGCAAAATATCAATAAAATACCTAAATTCAAATGATTTATAAATATTTATTATTTAATAACTCATTTTGTAATGTAACAGTCAACGGTCCTCTCGAATTGCAAGTCAATAATGATAAAATAGCTAAAGTAGCGCGACTTCGCACGGGCACTGTTTGGATGAACTTTAAAGAAATTCGAATGTACAGGAACCTTCTAGACACACCGACACATTCCGCCACTCAGTTTAGAACCTTATAGAACTTTCGTGAATTTTCTAGAACCTTCTCCTTCCAGAACTTTCTAGAGCAGGTTTTTCCGGCACCTTCTAGACTCACCGATACAGTCGGCGTGCCTATTTTGAAACAATCTGAAGCATTTGCGGCCTTCCCATAAAAAAAAAATGTGCTAGAAAGGACATTTTCGTCACCCACTCCCACCCACGCACAGCCACCCCCAACTCGGATATTTTCGATGTGACACCAAGGGCTATCCACCTCCACAAACCATCGGTGGTTGTGGCTGGTTGTGGGGAAAACTTGGCGGGTAGGGAAACACGGGTTTCTTTTTATATATATTGATATATTGATTATATTTTTTTGTACTTGAGTCGATAACTTTGTAATTAATAAATAAGATAAAATAATTATTTTAAATTCATGAAAAAAATTAATCGCCGCTACAGATAATACAATGAAGTCGTAATTGGTCAACCATTCGCAATACCTTAATTTAAGAGCGCATCGTAATTGTAATCATGATATTTCCTGAACCAGCATAATTTTTTTTTAAATATAGTTTAAAAGTGAAATCTTAAATAAATATAATACAATATCGTAAACTAACAACGTTACAGTTTTTATTTTTGACAAATAAAAATTAAACATGAATTTTGGCGATTCGCCGATATCCAGTAAGCGCATCATTTTATGCATAAATATACTTTTCTACGACCAATAAATGTCTTTCATGGCCCTAAAAAAATATAAGGGATGTGCCCGGCACACGCATTTTACTGATGTTTTTTGAGATATTTATATATTCTTATTTAGTAATAAACTGTTATCTTTCTTCATAATATGTTTTATTATAGTAAGCATATCGAATTCGAGCTCTTATTGCGTTCGTAGGGTCAATTATATCAATTTGGTTTAGAGTAATATTTCGTTTAAACCAACTGTTATATTCCAGCATTTGATAAGAGTATTATCATCCCTCGGGGTTGCAAAGTGTACGCGCCCTGCACCCGGAGAACTTATCTATACTGGCGTACGTGACGAAACGCAACGCTTTGTATCAGTATAAAGGTTCACTCTCCTAATCTATATAAGGGCATATCAGACGTTTCAGCCCTGTCAATCTAATTTTAGTCATATTACGTCTCACACGTGTTTGTTACTGTATTATTTTCAATAAATAGTTCAAACTTTTCCAAGTGTTTTCTTGTGAAATTGAAGCATTGAGATGAAGAAGAAAACCATCCTGAAATCGCTCCCAGCTGTCTACAAAACAATTTGTTCCACTTTAGGGTGTAGCACAACGATTATTGCATTTTCCACCAACCACATAACCAGATCTCTTAAAAATCTATGGTTTTTACGAAAGATTACTATAATCCAAGTTGCTTCAACCAGCCCTAAGTCATGGATAAGCATATTATCTTATTTTACCGTCTTTATTCATTTCGTCACAAGAAAAGCGCGTTCCGTTTTTTTTTCAAAAGGGTTTCACAAAATTTAGAACACATAGATAACTGGAGACCATATTGCGTCACGACGATCTGACAGAATGGAAGTATGGCTGGACAGGTCTGGATGACGAAATAACTTCAATGAATCATTTTAAGTTAAAAGGTGCCAACAGTGAAATTTCACGGAAATACGCGTTCTGTAGGTATCTCAGACATGCGTAATAATTGTTTTTTGTTTTGGTCTGTTTTTTCAGATCTTTTTCAAAAGATTTTTTGAAATATTGTTCAAATTTCAGTTAAAAAAACGTCACCATTTAATTCAAATGGTGTTGTTTTGTGAAAATAGATTTATTTTCGTTGGTGACAACTAAATATCCGTAACAACGTCCTAATACTTACCTAATACTCCTAATACTAGCTGCAACCCGTCAAAAATGACGGAACATTGGTTCATATCTTTGTTAAGCTCTAGTATATATTTAAAGCATCTTTTTGACGCTCCATGGAGAGGCGGCCGTGGGAACATGCGTGAGACGGCCGGTTTGGGTTTGGTAGCCCGGGGTTCAAGCCCATCTCCTGCCGTTTCTTTAGCCGTGAATTCAAACAAAATTACGGACTTCACACGAAGTTACGGGGATAGACAGACGGACGGATGGACAAACAACGAAATTGTAATGTTTGATGATATTCTCACCCACGAAAGTTGCGTAATTTTTGAATCGCTTAAAAATATAGTCTATATTTAATTGCTTTTATGATTAAATATATAAATGTAAAAGTAATATATTCACTGACGAGATTTTTTTCACATACAAATTAATTTGGGAGCCGCGTGGGTGTACCTACATTTGCCTACTGGTGTCGGTCCGCTCCTGGCAACCAAGGCTTATATTAAATTCCCACTGGTGTCGAAATCAATAAAATATCGAATAGGTATCCTTGTACGTCTCGAAATCAGTACATATCTGGGTATAAAAGGTAAAGATACTTTGATAAAAGTTACCTTATATATTACACCAGCGCACCTTCTCGGAACATTTTGTAAGAGTTAATCAAACCGTATACACGAAAAGTTTGGGCTCCCCGCTGTATCAAAAAAGCCAGTACCGTCAATTTGTGTCAGGCGACATAAAATAATTGTAAAAGCAGGGGCGGATTTACACGTGAAGGGCACTAATGTTTTAATGTTGGGGGCCCCGAATTTTACTAAGCCGTAAATGAAAAAATAACTTCATTTCATAAGCATTCTTTTCTTGTATTTTTCGATTGAAATTGAATAATTTAAACATTTCATGAATTGTCATGAGAGCAAGTGAATTAATTTTTTACTGGCCAATGCTTTTTGCTGCATACATAATTTTTAATTGGTGACAAAGTGAGACTAGAGACTATTGGAAAATGATTGGAGTAGGTACGGAGATTGGTGGAGGACCGTAGAGAAACGGAGAAGCTTTCATCAATGGATGGATGGTGATGCAAATGAGAAAGAATTATTTCTCTAAGCTATTCTTTTGATTAGAAAGGTACTTACGTAGAGTTAAACTCCCATTTTATAGGTACACTTTTCGTGAATTTTTTTTAGTTTATTTTTGGGTCCCGAAGCATCTATCTATGTATTTGGGGACCGCTGACTGTAGGTAGCCCCTTTAGCCTTAGTCCATTTAATTAATCAAACCTGTAACTTATGTCAAATTGTTCTACATAAGCATACATTTTCGATAGTTCGTAAAACTATAAAAGAAGTAGATCTGGTAAGTATTAAGTAAATTGCAATACAGTTTTAAATTCACAAACTTTTAAAATGATTTTTTCAAAATATTTAATTTTAAGATAGAGAAACAAAAAGTTAACAAAAATCTAAATTAGTACATTAAATGCTAAGTATTTATGAATATACTTATTTGAAAATTTTAGAGTACGTTCTATTAAATCAATAATGATTCTTTCAGCGTAGGAAACAGCGGTACCTCAAAAATAGTTTGGTATCAAGAAGATTTTCGAGGAGCCTGGATTCGATCCCGATACCAATACAGATGAAAAAAACAGAACGTAAAGGTGAGTGAGTGAGTAAAATCCTGCATCGCAGTAAACCTGATAATTTTACTGAGATATCCGATGAACGCGATGAAGAAGAAAATAGAGAAAAAATATTGAAAATAATGAAAATCGGGAATAAAAAATTAAATTAAATTTATATTTAATTTTGAATAAAAATTTTCCTCTCCTTAAGATTCTTTCTTCACGCATTTGTGCTCCACTTTTACTGCCTGATTTTCTAGCTGCAAACAAATGCTACTGTAACTCATGGTACAGATATATCCGCCATTCTAAATATAACACAAAATTGACCAAAATAAAGCCAACCTTGACGCATATGGAAAGCAGTATGTTAAAAAGTGGGTCATTTTGAAAATAAATTGCGTGAATCTATTCCGTGGCATTGGACCAAAAAGGTATTTTTAAAATTCAGGTTTTGCTAATGGTGATGGTTGTTTAAGGCTCCATTATATTCACACACGACCCACCGCAGCCGAGCCTCACAAGTGATGGATGGATAGATGTTACTGAAGAAAAAAGTTTCTGCTTGATCGGATATTATTTAAATCGTCGTCATCCTTAGGGCCGGTTGTTTTAAGTTGGATTAAAGTAAGCGTTCCTTTAAAGCATAGATATTTACGAAAACGGATCGTCTGATTGGTGGAGAATGCAAAAATCTATGCTTTAAACGAACGCTTACTTTGATTCAACTTGAAACAACCGGGCCTAGGATCTAATTTCCAAAACTTTTGTGTACTTATTGTATTTTTCTGTGTACTGTATACTTTTGTACTGTATTGTTCTTTTATATATTCTGTAAACTAACATTTTCTTTTGTACTCCCTTTCTTTTAACTCGTAGCGTCTGCGGTTTGTTGTCTGCCGGAAAAACTTTGGATAGATTTTTAACCTTTTTCCCGTGATCCAATCGAGCTGAAACTTTGCAAGCAGACTCGGGACAACAATAAAAATAAGCTTAAAAATATTCATTTAAAAAAATTTAATAATTATAGTATAATTTTGGATTTTTAGAAATTTTAATGTTTTTTTCAAATTGGAATCAATACAAATAAGTAACCAACCCGACGCGTTAAGTAGGCACGAAATCTGATTAAATGAGAAAGGGAGTATAATAAAAAAAACATGGTTTTTAAGGGTTAGTTTTTTTTTACTACACTTTTTCTGTGAATTCAATATTTATTTTTAATGTGCACCTTTAGAGCCTATGGCCTTAAATGTCCACAAAATAAAATAAAATAAAATAAGTATCGTTAACCCTTTTTCTTCCATTGCTTGCCGTGTATTTCCGTAGTTTCGTAAATTCAGCAACCCACCGCGTCTCAGGGCGCCCTTTTAGCTTCTCGATTCCTCTCGGGTACTACTGGATACCTGCTTTTGTCCAACGATTTTCCTATTTAAATTCTTTATATTACTTCTTCTTCAAATGTAGCAAATTTATTTTGTGGTAACATAATTATAATATTATTATTCTTTATATTAGTTTCGCCGCCGTACGTACGTGTGTGTGGAAATGTCTTGGAAGTGAAAATTAGTACACTTCCCGTCATCCAACTAAACCGAACTTTTGCACATCGACTCGACGTCGATGACAACGCATTTTCACAACTTTTTTGGGGAAAAACGCGTCAACCGAGAGTTTCATTCCAAAAAATTCAAGTTCCCCAAACGGACGCAGCCTGTCGACGTCTTTGGTAAATACATTCGTCGCGGAACGCCTCTCCTTCCCAAAATTGAGCCGAATTTCAGCTTTTTTCATTTTAATCCGAAAAACCACTTTGCAACGCTAATAACCTTGCGAGTTTTCGTCCGATCCAGAAAATGGAAACTTTTCCCGAAACCCTCTTTGGAACTTGATTTTTTATAAAAAAAAATTTTTGATTTTTTTTCTAATTTTTTTTTTAATATAATAAATAAATACTTATTCCTTAGGAACCGACATGTCCAAGTACCGTCATTTTTTACAGGTTGCCTTTCCACTATGCAATTAATCAAATTCTCTGCCCGTCTATCTGTCTGTCTGTCCCCGAAACTTCGTGTAACGTCCGTAATTTCGTTCGAATTCATGGCTAAAAAAACGAAATTATACGTTCGGAGATGGGGCTTGAACCCCGGGCTACCGTACCCGAACCGGCCGTTTAACGAATATTGCTACGACCGCCTCTCCGTGGAGCGTCAAAAATACGCTATGAATATATACCAGGGCTTAGCAAAGACGCGCACTTATGTTCCGTCATTTTTGACGGGTTGCAGCTGGTTCACCATAAAATGTTAAAATCACACTGGTACGACAGTATCATTGCAATGTATTTACTAGAATCGAATTGTTTTGGCTTACTTTGTAGGTATCGATTAAATTGAAGCATGTGTGTGTAATGTCTTTACACACATAATATCGACCGTGTTGTGCTTGAAACAGATTTTAGAAATTATATACGCCACCATTCGTATGACAAAAGCTTATACATTTATACGACAGAACATTTATACGCCCGTTTAATTATAAACATAACACTTTCATACAATTTTCAATAGTTTATCATACTCTCTTACTGTTTATTTATGGATGATTCCAGCCTGCGCATTTTCGTATAATAAAATATACTATCATGCGAATGCTTGGTGTATAGAAGACAATTTGCACTTACATAAATGTTTTGTCGCACATTGTGTTAAAGTACAAAATTCCTGTTTTCAAAAAAATGCTCGGACAAAAAGAATACAAGTCTGTGCAAGCACTTACTTAAAAGCACGACTTAAGTGTTGTTAAATTATAATGGTATCATGTAAATTAAATAATAAAACTTATAATATGGCGGTACAAAACAGTTGAACCTGTTTGTTATTATGATATTTTTGTGTGTGATTTGAAACATTGTTTAGGCCAGTTGCTCTACACCAAGTGTTAGTGTAGAACAAATTAATCATGTTATCAGATATTCAAGTGGTGTGTAATGCAAAAAAAATGAACAATGAATAATTATTTGATATGCTTTAAACCAATCAGCACTAATACTGGGACTTTTTACGTAGGAAATTTTGTTCAAAATATGGTGTTTTGCCCGCGCCTATTTCCTGTATGCAAGGGTTGTACCATGTTGTGCCTGAAAGCTTTGGTCAAATTGTAAGAGTTTCGGAACAGATTTTCGTAAAAGGCTTCTGCTCAAGATAAGCGCCCGAGATATTCATTTAACGCAGCCCTCTGTCGCGAGTTCGGCCATTACGTTCACCGGATGACGTGTAAAAGCATCCTCGGCCGCCGAATCGCCGCGCCTGCGCGCAGCGGCATTCCGCAAACGTCGCACTCGAGTACAATCACTGTGGCCAACTTCAGGCGCGTCAGTCGCTAATCTCATTCGCCGGGGGGTGGTCGCGCCGCCGCTGGATTCCTCCGCGCCGACGAGAGCGTAAACTACGACTAGCCACTTATCGGGCGGCGATAACAAGCCGGGATGACGATAAAAAACAGTGCACCGAGGTCTCCCGCGCTCGCGAAATGACGCCGAAACTGTGAAAGTCGCGGCCGAGGTAAACACACGGTGACATCACCCAGTTTTGTGAATGAACATTTGACAAAGATGGTGGATTGTGTTGTTGTACGGGCGACTCTTTCGGAAAGTGAAATTGACTTCTGATGGGTCATGGATATGTCAGTGGTGTTGTGCGAGATGTCCGGGTGTAACGGTGGCGATCCCGCGCCATCTGGATCCATTGGATAACTCACGGACGCGCGACCGCACTCGCAAAAGAGTCATCGATTCCCAGCGACATTATTAATGTGAGTATTAAACGCGTAATCCTTAAGCCGGTTCGTTATTTTCGTCTTCGCGTCGCGTCGATGCTTGCGTGTTGATTTCTTCGTCGCTGGTTTACGTTTTAATTGGAAAACAGACTCGAAATAAGAAAACAAAATGGGGTAGTGGCATGTCTAAAAATAGATTCGATCATGGCGTACTAACGTACATCTGTTTATCTGTTTATTTATATAAATATATTTTGCATACACTTTGAGAATATTTTAAAATCAATAAATTGTACTTGAGTACTATTTTCATCCCGTTTTCATTTCACATTTAGAGGTTAATTTAGGATAAGTATTTTTCGGCAGTTCACTTGTATCTATCTCAGACTTGTTTTCTTTATTTCAGGATATTTATTTATTGATTTGTTCCTTATATACTATCATTGACATGTACATACATAACAGAAATTCAACTTTAATATTACTTTTCGTATTCTTACTTAAATGACATTGTAATTCAGTATTAAAATGTTCTAAATAATATTGTAATACCGAAAATGCTTATCCTCTAACTGTTGTCGAGTAATTAGGCAGTTTTTTAATATTTGATATATGTTTATATTTATATTGACAGAAAAATGAAAATTATATCGCATCACGATCATTTGCGTTTGGCACGCCTCTTAATTTCGAAAGTAAAATATCTCACACATTTAAAAATTGATCGTTGAGACAAAAATGCGTCACGGAAATGAATAAATCATCTTTATATGACCCCGCTAGCTCTATATCTACCCTTGTATCAATCGCAAGAATAATTAAATAAATTGATATTACAGGAAATAAATAGTTCTTTACTACTTCAAAATCTATTATAAGACAAATATATGGTTTGAATTGAGAATCAAAACAAAATATAAAACTAAAAAATTAAATGTTTGATATAGAATGTGCGCGCTCAGCACACACCCCGTTATTTTTTAATTCATTCAACTGAGTAACGATACTATCTAACATTATGAAATGAATGAAACAGTAATTGAACAAAAAATATTAACGAATCACCAGCAAGATTCAGAATGTTGTAATAATTGTTTCTTAGATTTTTATAAAATGTAAGTTTTCAGTTAATTTTGCAAATTTTACCGTATTTTATTTTTTAATTCTGTAAATGTTTTGATGCCACAATAGGCCATGAGGCCCGATCACTGTAGCAAAACTCACGCAAAAATACCCAAGTTTAAGTAAATCACATAGATGTAATAATGTGACCTCACCAAGAATCGAACCCGGAACCCTTAGGGATGAGAATTAGTGTTATTTCTAATACGGTGGACTAGGGGGGGTACTATTCGGCAATAATATCGGCGGGCATGTTAAATTAATAGATTATACATTTTTAATTTTCATGTGAAGCGAGGATATATCCAATGTCCACCATGTCACCAAAAAAAATTGCATGTTCCATGTATACCATTGTTTATGTCACCATGTCACCAAAAAAAATTGCACCAAGTTGGTGCATTTTTTTCTTAAATGAATATCTTACTCAGTATGTCCCAGCTCATAAATTATTACCCGTTGATTATTAATGGGTAATTTTTTTTTTTATTTATTCAAAAAAATCCTTGTTTACAAATAAAGGTACTTAATACTAATTTAACAATAATATAAGATAAATTGCACTTTTTTTTTGTTAAATTTGTGGATTATGCCACTCTACTAGGCTACGCCTGTCCCAGAGTGGCGTTATAGAACACGATTACAATATTTTTTTAAATTCGTCAGTAATATTTATTTTCATAAGGTAGTAATTATGTATCTACAAAGAATCAAGTGCAGTGTTAATGGTAAGTTGAGTGAGTCATAAGTCCAAGTGTAAATATGTGTAGAATAATTGTTTAATGTAAAAAGGGTTAAAGTTTTGTTTAAGATTATTTTTTATTTCTCTTAATTTATTTATTTATTTATATAGTACTTTATTTATATAGTATAATATATCTTATGGTACAATCTTTTTTTCCTTGAATATATATTATTACCCTTAATATCCATCCAATGTTCTACAAGGGTACCAAAGCTATCCATTTTTATATGAATAATTAACATTTTATGAATGAACATGATTACAAGTGGTTCTCAGTAGCCCTGTTATCGACATCCCAGTAATTAAAGATATATAATTAAAAAGTCATATAAATCCTCAAACTTAGTTACACAATAGAGTTTTCAATTGTGTGTATTATTTGTGATATTACAACTTATGTGCTTCTAAAGTGTTATCCACTTTTACTGGAAGTGTCATCTAAGGTATTTAAAATTAATGAAGTTTTCTTGGATTTATCGAGAATTACAGAGATAACATATTTTAAAAACGTATTTTTTTTCATTTGTCTGCAAAGAACCAAAAAATATTAAGAAGTTTTATGTTTAAATATGTCAGGTTATGTTTTCGCAGCTATAAGGATTTTATTACAACTAAAGACAACCAAAATATAAAACTAACGTAATTTTCTTGGTACACGATCTGGTTGCACGGATGGTTTCAATGCGTTACACTAATTTAAAAAAATTACTACGAGCTTGTAGATTTTAAAACGATTACTTAAAATGTTGCACTATAATAAATACTCTTAAAAGTAGACATTTTATCACTTCAAGATATGTTTTTGTTTTGGTAAGAAATTTTTTGAATTAGTAAAAGAATTAACGTCTATTGTAAAAAAATCATTTTTTCACTAGGGATTACACTGTGCAAGAATGAATACTTTAACTTTATTATAAATGTGTCATAAATATGTGTGAGGAGGGACATTATTCATCTGTGTCCTCGCCTAAAGAAGAGGTTTAGTTCATTTTTGTACTCACACCTGTTAAAATAACTTTGTATATGTATACTTCGAAATCATCGTCGTCCTACTAACGTTAGTTAAAGTTGTTAAGGTAAACCATATCGACGGTCGAATCTGCAAAAATTATTTTTGCGTTTTCCTCTATTAAAACATTCAATTTGCTCTACATTTTCGAATAAAAAAAAATGGATTTTCGTGTAAAACATAACATTTACTAAAGAAAAAGTAAATCATTTTCAACATTATCCGAAAGTATAGAGTAAATCAGATGGTTTGAAATAGTAAAACGAAAACAGATTCAGAATATTTTGAGTTTGTTCAAATCTTTCAGAACAGTGCTGGATTTATGTCACAGAGACATTATTAATCAATTAATGTATATTATAGATATCTCACAGAGACGAAACTGTATTTATTATGGGAAAGTAGAGTAATGCAAGTATTCGGATGAATTTCATTACACAATAAAGTATATTGCTCTCAAAATTCCGTAAAAAATCAATGTAGATTTTCTCATTAGCGACATCTGTGGGAATTTAGTGGAATGAAAATGGCTTTGTACAGGCCGCATGGAAAGGCGCTTACAACTCATATGTGAAAGCTTTCCACGCAATTTGAACATATATACAACTTCCAAAAAAAAATGAATAAGCATGGTATATTCTATCATGGGTGGAAATGGCGAATGTTACAATTGTGTAAAGTGATCACTTAAGCCAACCATAAAGATAGGTCATAAGTCCTATGTACACCCAAATGACTTCTATACCTACTTTCCCATAATAAATACAGTTTCGTCTCTGTGAGATATCTATAATATACATTAACGAAAACAGATTTTTGGCGGATTCGAAAGTATATGTTGGGACCGTCGATATATCTCATTAATATATATATCGTCGATATATCGATATATCTATATATCAGTTAAGATCCTTGTTTTGTAATTGTCAAATATGATTTCAAATCAAATTTTCAAAAACAATGGGTGCAAAAAATTAGAATAACATGTTGGTCTACGGTTAATCCAACATCAGGATAATGGATGTTTTAGTGTACGTGGACTTAAATATTGAATATGACAATTTGTGTTTATAAAAATATGAAAGAAGAGATTGGCAGATGTAGGCATGAGAAAACGAGACAAATGATCTTGTTTATTTAGTAAATTTAAATTTTCATACTCCAGCAAATTTTATCGCACCAGGGCGATATATAGTAGTTTCCCATTCAAGAATCGGTTGGTTGAACATAACAGGCATCGGTTTTGGTTAAAATGTGGACGACCAGTCATGCTCTGAGTGGCTTCCGATACAAATGCTGTCCTCACCAGATGACGCTAGCCTGTGTATGTATATCTATGCCAGCACCATAATATATTTCATAACTAAATAATCAAATGGAATTAGCGATTTCTATCCAACAATTATATACACAATTAATAATATCTTATTAGGGGTACTTATGTGTAGATACATAAAAGAGTTTCAATGTAATTTTATACTATCCAGATGAAGGAGCGGACACATCGGTGATAAATTCGTGGTTAAGAATGTTCTTAGGTTTTCACGGCCACTCAGAACCCTCTGGTTTGTGTCTTCTGGGGTATTATCAGCCCTGATGATACCCTGCAAAGGGATCCGAAACGTCAGTCAGAAAGGTCGTTAAAACACGGCATAATACTCCAGACGACGCAAACCAGAAAATTCGTGGTTATTTGCAAATTCATTTTAACTACTGTTTGACTACTGACACGAGTGGTTAATTAATGCAATTTCAATTTCATTTTATTTATTTTTATTATAACATTAAGATTACAAATATATGTTTAATTCATAAATATTATTAACAGGTGAGAAAATATACAATCAAAAAAATATCAAACGTATATAAAATCATTCATATCAAAGGTGTAGGAGAATCCTGCTTCGGAAAACCTTCTCAGAGACATGGAACAGATCAATGTCCAGAGTTATATTGTTCAGCATAGCAGTAGCTCTTCTAACAGGCATTACCATTGGCAGGTTGGTCCTGTATATTGGAATGTGAAACTATCTAAGCTGTCGCTGTCTTAGGTAAATTATCAGGAACTTACAAACCAATGCTCCGCATAATTTCAGGATTATCGATCATCGCGGGAAACATTCGATAAAAATGCGTAATCGGAAACACATTCCTTCTAGTCTCTAAAGTATTGTAGCCAAGCATACCCTGGAGGAACTCGGTTGAGTGAAGCCGAGGATAATGCCCGTACTCTCTCATGTAGAGATATCTCTAAGCAGGAGTAGCTTGTTGGTGTAATGGCCATGACGCTTGCCTAGCGATCTGGTGGTTGATGGTTCGCGTCCCGTTCCAGGACATGAGTAAGTTAGGCGTTATGGTTATGGTAAGAAGATTGGTGCGACACGTATTTTGTGTTCGCATCTCTATTTTTTTTTTAAAAGAAGCATTTGGTCTTCAACTAAAAGCGAACGAAGGCAAAATAAACTATTATTAACAGACGAAATGGAAGAGGACGGACTTTACACGTGTGGAATATGACTGGCTAGAGTACCTACATACAACAGTTAACTGGGATGCTAAAATTAGTAGTCGTGTGGAGTAAATCCGAGCTGCATTATACCGCATGAAATATTGTGTCGTTGTGATTTAAATATAATAACAATCTTTTTGTATTTTCAAACATTCACGTATACTCGTAACCTTAGAATAAATATTCAATGATCCGCTAAGAGCACACATTTCGCTGTTTTTATCCTGTCTTGTTTATCATCTATCATAATCAAGAACAGTAAGGGAGCAAGGGACCAAGTTTGCTAATGACAATGTGATTATCCGGATAGAAAAGGAAAAATGAATCGCTACGACAAGAAAATCCCGAAAATCGCAAAAAATTGGCCATATCGTGAGACAACAAAAGCAAAAAGTACCACATCCGGCATTTAATCTTTCCCCTGAAAGCATCCCCTGATCGATCCATCCATTTCCCCTGAAAGCATGACTCGCAGCAAATGATTGGCAATATTTTTTAACGGAACAAGTTTTAGAAGAAGAAGATATCCGCCAAATTATTTAACACCACAAACAGAATGCCTTTAACGTTACAGAAATAATAGCGCATTTATTCACGTTTGTGTACACACTAGGGATGTTACGAATGTTCGCGTTCGCATTCGTATATGCGAATGATTCGCACCATTTCAAACACTCGCATCAACGCTCGCATTTGCATCAAACAATGCGAATGTTTAGCGAATGCGAGTGTATGCAGGCTGAGACAAGTAGGAGTGGGTGGAGCTAATTGATGATCGCTATCACTCGAGGAATCCAGAGAAATCTGGATTCCTCGAGTGATGGCGAAGGTTCCGATGCAGAATGTGAACCAGAAGACACGATGCTTTGTGAATTAAAATTACAATTAAAAGCATATTTAAAAGCAAAACGAATCTCTCTCGAGGAAAATCCATTGGACCGGTGGAAATCCAAATCCAAATTTGACAAATTGACAGAACTTGCTCGTAAGTACCTCAGTGCTCCTCCTGCCAGTGTACCAAGTGAGAAATTATTTAGTGCAGCTGGCCTGATATATGAGCCTTTACGAAATCGTCTCATAGGTGATAAAGCAGCTAAATTATTGTTATTAAAATATAGTCTGACCCTATTGAAATTCGATTATTAAATTTGTTTGTTGTTAATTTGATTACGTATAACCTTCAATGAATAAAAACTAATGATTAAAATCATACCTTCATAATACCTAATATAATATTATAAAGAGGAAAGATTTGATTGTGTGTTTGAATTGAATAGGCTCCAAAACTACTGGACCGATTTGAAAAATTCTTTCACATTAAGAATCCTACATTATCCCTGATGAACATAGGCTATAGAATATTTTCAAAAATGTTAGGGATCCGTATGAAAACTTCGATAATGTAACCCAACGTGTGAAAAAATTACGAAAAAAAAACTTTATATTGCGTACGCTGCGGAAATTATTGCCAATAGAGCAAAGTAATGTACTACAGTTTTATAGAGGACATTAATATCTATAAAAAAGTCTGCGATGCCATATATCTTAGTATTACAGTTATGTTACAATAACTTATGTTAACATTAGATGGAAACATTGTTTTTTAGAGAACAGCGGACCCTTCGTTTTCCCTCGCAATTTTTTTTTATGTATCACCAGCTAGTACATCAATAAAAGTATTTTGTTTATTTATTTTTCTGGTAGGGGTGCTTTGTGAATGTTTTTTCCTCCCTCCCCGAGCGGACCGCTAAAACCCATTAACGCGCGGCCCACGTGTTCCGTGAAAAAGTTGTCGTGGTCACATCCACCCCGGCCCCGTCACGCCGCCAGCGGCAACGGAAGTGTCCTCACACCATTCTCTTTCTAATTTCTCCATTACGCCTCGCGTGTCGCCGTGCAAGTTTTCCAGCAGTCCCTCGCGAGCCGCACGGGATGTGCCCCTGAAAAAAACAGCGGTGAATAAAACCGTGGACAACGAGTCCGAACGTGGCCCGCAGTGGACGCTCAATCAGAAGCCTGGTGTGACGCTGACCGAACTCCAGGTCTGGGGTATTCAGAAACAATGGTTAATACGTAAGATAAATACAATTATTTATTTAATTTATGGTACAAATACAGTTCTTATATATAACATATCAGATTAAATATTTTTTTAAATACTTGGTAGTCATGTAGACCTCATCAGTGAAGAGAAGCTCTTGAGCCCGTTGAAGGAGCCACAGTTCTTATTCCCTGTTATAATATATAGGTACATAGTGCATACAAGTTATTTATTAATACAGTAAAAAGGTAAATTTATAATGAAAGTATAGGAGTTATTTTGAAAAAAGCTACGGGTTTAAATGATTTATGAATTTAAGTTTGATTTAAGGAAAATTATGATTTTTTTGATTTGCTCTGAAAGGTTACTGATGCATCGTATCTCGATAGGTAAGTTATTATAGTAATTAATGGCTTTATAAATATAGTGATGCTGAATTTGGGTTGTTTTACATTTAGGCATTATAAATTGGTTTACATTTCTCATAAGTTTGAAATATTCCTGGTTTTCTGTAAGGTTTTTTTCTTTACATATTTTTAATATAGAAACTTGCTTGTATTTCTTTTATTTTTTTATTGCATATTTCACACTTAACAAAGATCCTGCTAACAATGAATTAGTTATCAGCAGGTTTCATCTATTACTAATGAATATACTTAATAACCATTTAATAACAGTGTTGGTGTACGCGACGCGAATTCGCCGCGTACGTGGGGGATGGCTGGAATATGGTGGGGAAATTGGATAAGGAATAGGAAGGTTAAGAGAAATGACGCGACGAGAAATGGACTGTATTGGTCGAGAAAGGAAGGGACGTTTCGTCTCTTGGCGTCCTTCCAGATGTCACCTCACCAAACACTTGAATCACTCGGTTGGCCACGGTTGGCGGTAACGAGACAAATCTTATTAATAATCAATTAAATTTAACTACTAGTCCAATTCTAAAAAAAATTCCAATAATTTTATGTAATCAAAAGCTTCTCAGCAATAATATTCAAAAATAATTTTTTAAATAATTTAGAATATCAGAAAACAAAAGACATCATTCATATTGATATTTTGACATTTATAGAACACCCTGACGATGGAAAGATTTTTCCGAAACATGTAAAACCTTTTTTTTAAATATCAATCTACAAAGTTGTTCAACCGATTGAAAAATTAAAAATATTTTTTCTTTTACATGAATATAATGAAACGTGTTGTCGCAAATCTTTAACTAGCCTTGTATTTTTTTATTCGTTCCTTCGCATTGCGTCTCCTTTGGGCCGACAGAGATACTTCTATTAATCTCTCGCGTGTCGTTTTCCAAGCACGCCGGATTTAATGAATGTCCTTGTTCGTGACTTCCTTGAAAAGTAACCGAGCTTACGCCCAGTCGTGTGGTAAAATACAGTAGAATACGTCCAGGTGCGATTGCACTGCGTTACTTCCGCTAGTTACTTACTAATTTTAGTTAAAAAAAATATTCGGGATATGGATAATTTTTCAGCAACGAGAAGTCATTAATTTTACACTCAGTACGTAGCCTAAAAAAGTAATATAATACACCTAATCACATATACAAAATTATTTTTTCACAATATTAGTAACTTGGCTAAAATTAATATAAAATGTGGATGAATAATTTTATGAAAATATACACCTTATGACATTATTAATAACGGTTACAAAACCCTATTAATCATAGATAAATTGTTAAATAAAAAAATAATGAAAAATTAAATGATCGTTTTTTATATTTCGGGCATAATATCAGTTATAATGTTGATAAAATTTCATGGAGGGAAAAACACAGGCACAATTTGTACTAAAATTACTTAATTTCTCTCTCCCAATATTAGACCCGCGCATTACACTAATAACATGACACGTTACTCCTAAATTTTACTAAATTTTACTAAATTTTACTATACTATAAAGTTTACTAAATTTCATGGGGTGATTGTAATAGTAAATACATCAGTCTTCTATAAATCTCAAAATTAGACTAATCTTTTAGCCTCGTCGTTGTCTAGACAGTATTAATTTTTCTGAATTCGCGAACCACATTATGAACAAATAATCATTATTTTCATTAATTTACCATTCAATTTTTCCATCCCGTTGCACGTAAAGTTAATAAAATGAATAATTTTTTAAATTCATGGAAATTTTAACTCGAATATTAATTTGCTTTACAATATTACTTTCTTTAACGCTTCTCCCAATATTCCCGTTACAATCACCCTAACACCAATAACTTCATCTCATTTTAACACTACGTAATCAATTTATTACGTGTATTTCCACCTAATCAGTGTAAACATTATATATTTCATAGTTCAACTGTCGATGAGATATTCTGTTACTCTCGAAACTTAGTAAAATATAGAAATTAAATTAAACTCACGTAGAGGTAATAAAGTTAATTTTTTTCATCCAGTTTAATGATCACTTTACGACATATCCTTGACTCCCCTATTTGTTAATATCATCTCGTGAAACAGGACCTAAGCCATTATTTTTCAATTTGTGTAATAAATATTAGTGATCAACGAATATTTGTATTCGCCGAATAGTAGATATTTACCGAATATTCGTATTCGCCGAATATCATCACGAATATTAAAAACAAACTACTTATAACTGAACGCAACGCAAATTACGGTTTGGCTGTGCACCGTGTACACACCTACGCGCTCTATTGTTGGAGACTCCCCTAACATTGAATGAATGGATTTATTGAGTTCTCAAGTTGTCAAGTGTTACTTGTTTCACAGCATAATATGAGTTCTTTCATCTAGTTTCGTTGAGTTATTAGTAAGGTTAGGTGCTCATTTCATGTAGTTTTTGTTTTGTAATACGTATTTTTCGTTCCATTTTATTTCCGTTGTGTGTAAAGTATTGCCTCATATAAAATAATTTCAAATTAAATCTAATAACATGACCTCTCGTAAGCGTGAAAAAAGTGATATTTATTTTTGACCGCTGGGAATGTACAGACGGATAAAAGAAATGTTGTTCTTCTTGAACAAAAATTTGCTGGTGGTAAATTTAAATTAGGTATTAAATCTTTTAGTAGAAAAAGAACAGTGGTGTATTATTTATTACCTCGTTGAATTATTCGTATTCGTATTTGCCGAATAGTAGGCTTGATATTCGTATTCGTATTCGTAAAAGTAGTATTCGTTGCATCACTTATAAATATCGTTACATCTTCAAGACTTTCAAATGTCAAAAATTTTGTTGCTGTTTGCAAACTGCTAATTTTCAAAATTTTAATAATCCCGTCTGGTTGTGGTCGTCCGCCATTAAAAGCGCTGGCAACGCTGCGCTCGGCGGCCGGGAGTCGCTCATTAATGAGTTCCTTCCTCAGCTTTTGTCTTCTTCTTTGTTCTGACGTTTCTGTTGTGGAAAATATTTTGTCGTGTGTCTCGAACATTTCCTTGACAGGACATGCGTGGGTAATCTTGGGTTTTTCAATGATCTTCTTCTGTCTGGTCGATGGAGATGTCTCGGAAGTACATGGCACAATAGCCTAGAAAACTCTACACAGAAACTTATGAACGGTGAAAACATGGCTTGGTTTTTATTAGTAAGTTGTACTTAAATATTATTTACCAAATAATTCATATTTTGATACTATGTTTAATAGTTAAATGGAAATACATATATATTGGAAGTAAACCCAGCGTCGTTCAGTAAGATGTTATTTCAATTTCAATTATACAATCAGTAAATGTTCGATTGTCCAAAATCTTAAGTCTCCTAAAGTTCTTCAACTGTTCCTTTGAAATTTTGACAGAGAAATGCATTCGAATTCGCACAAATTATTTGAAAAAAAAGGCGCCAGGACCTACCCTTTCAATATTGATAAATATTTAGATAATACGTTTTTCGAATTCAAATTTTTTGATTACATTCGGTTGTCTGTGCTTAAATAGAATGTTTGAACCAATGAGTGCAGTCATATAGCGATATTTCAAAATAAAGGACATTTATGTTTATTGTTTATGAATCATTTTCAATTTTGATACTTCTGAGTTTATCGTTCATATCATCATAACAAACATTAATTTTGCATAAAAATATTAAACATAGTTTTTTTTTTTTTTTTAAAATAGAGATGTGAACACGGAAAACGTGTCACATCAATATTCTTACTATTTTCAAACTAAGCTAAACGCTTGTGCTATGATAATAGGACTAACTTGCTGGTCTGGAGTGAGGTTCGAACCCGCGACCTTTGGATCACGAGGCGAGAGTCCTAACCACAAGACCAACAAGCTACTCGATACAATACAGTTACAATATACTTTTAAAAATCTAAGATAAAGTGGATTCATTATAGAAACATTTTTAGAGACCGCAAAACAATGGAAACTTTGTTTCCCCTCACAAACTTATTTTTTACTTAATCCTCAACCCGTGCAACGCCGGGTACGACCAGCTAGTTTTCTAAAAAAAAAGACGTTTATCCACAAAATGATTAACATCGAAATAGACAAAAGAATTTCTTTAAATGTCGTTGAGCATTCATGAAATATGTATCGAAATTCACTGTACTCATTGCTAAGTCTGTATAGTCCGGTTACGTAAAGGTACAGATACACATGCTTCTTTAGTGGCATGCTAATGAGCATGCCACTAATAAGCATGCCCAAACAACTGTACACACTTGCTCATTACTGGCATGGCACATAGCTTATAAATAAGCATGCCCAAAGCTAACAATCAAACACACGTGCTTACTAGTGGCATGCTCTCGTCATAGAATAGAGACGCTCTTGTTCAAAATGAAAACTTTGCAAACTGAAATAGAAAATTCAAGTGAACCAATAAATCAAAAAAGTTCCCGAGTTTCCATCCGCACATTTTTGATTTTAGTTTGCCTATTAATAAAGTTTCGTAAACATTATTTCTCACTATATTATTTTTACACAATGGTGACCGAGTATTCCACAGACATTCGTGATTCCTATAATAAGTCACGAAAAGTAATGTTTTATCATCTCCCCAACGCGCTATATTTGTTTCATCTGTCGCGGACTGAGAAGATCGCATTGATAATACTAGCCGCGAAGCCCGCGAATGACATAAGCATGCTCATAAATAAGCAAGTCTGTTCACACATGCTCCAAAGATACCCCTTCTCTATGGTGAATGACAGTGGCGTGCTTATAAATCAACCGGCGGTTGATTTTTGAGCATGCCACTAGGTGGCATGCTCATTTCTAGCAATGTGCGTACACACATGCCACTAATAAGTAGGGCCTAAAGAAGGTCGATACTGCGCATGCTCACGTGCCACTAAATAAGCATGTGTATCAGACGCCTAATGGTGGGTGAATATTCTAGTTAGTTATTACATTTCCTTAGTAGAACATATTTCTTATTGGCTTGAATTTTAGCTCCGATGATAAATTCAAATCTCGCTGTAAAGGTTGACTCGTGTGTATTATTGGAGGGATGATAAGAAAATAATCCTGGAAAACATTATTAAAATGAGTGGAAACGGGTCGCCTACGTTTTCCAGAAAATCGGCGAGCTGCAAAGGTCAGCGAAATACACGGAACATATTATTATTAGACTGAACTCGCTGCTTTCAGTGTAAACATTTTCATTCATCTTTATTAAAACTGCGTTGGCAAATACGTCGAATAAGTAAAACATAGCGGAAAATACGTTTAACATTAATTTCAAATGTTAAAAAATTCATGGAAAACGCGCTACAAAGTTATTTGGAGTTTGTTTTTCCTAAATTTGCAAGTTACTGGTATCTGTTTTAATTATGGATGGCATTTTAAAACTGACCTTTGCGATATATGCTATACACATTGATAAGGCCTACAGTTAGAGCCTCCAAATATTTGTGATTTCAACTATTCGAATATTGAATAATTAATGATAATGTATTCCAATATTCGAATAACTTCGTAAAATTTTTAAGAAAGAAATAATTTACTTCGGATGATAAATACAGATAAATACATTCTATATATTTAAAAAAAAAACATAATAATTGTCGAGAATTTATTTATTTTAATTTTTAAAAATATGTGTTATAGAAAATCAACAAAAAATATATTGAAAAATAATGTTGATTTTAGAAATACAAATTAAAAAAAAAACATTTCTGTAAATATGCAAATATAAAAACAATAAAAAATTAAGAATGTTCTTAGGTTTTCACGGCCACTCAGAATCTTCAAGTTTGTGTTTACTGGGGTATTATGCCGTGTTGTTACGACCTTTCGGGCCGACGTTTCGGATCCCATTGCAGGGTCCATCATCAGGGCTGATGTGTTGTCTTGAATGTTGGTGTTGTGGTTAAGTATCAGCACCGAAAATCCTTGGAAAGCCTAAGAGTCACCATGCGCGTCTTATCAAGGAAGCACTAGAAATTTACAAGCATCCGATAAACATTAATAGAGATGATGGTCTCAAATTAAAAACATCTTGGTATCCGGCGCTTCAAAGTCATTCTCGTCGCAGACTCCGCAGAGATAGTGATCAGACAACAGATGAATCATACATACAACACAATACAAATACATCATGACTTCGGCACGGTATTGCAAGCTGATACTTAACCACAACACCAACATTCAAGACAACACATCAGCCCTGATGATGGACCCTGCAATGGGATCCGAAACGTCGGCCCGAAAGGTCGTAACAACACGGCATAATACCCCAGTAAACACAAACTTGAAAATAAAAAATTAGATACAGACGAGTCAGTATTCTCTCGATAACTGACAAAATTTTAGATATGTTTATATTAATTACTTCATATCTCACACCCCACGTGAAAGATTTTTTAAAATTATTTTGTATATAACTTCTTGTTTTATTAAAACTTCTACTTATACTAAAGAATAATAGAAAGCCGACTCCATCATTTACAAAACAAAGTGTGTTAACCGAAGTGCTTATTGTCATAAAACAATAATGATAAGCATAAGACATTAAAAAAAGGCAAATGCAAAAGATGTCCGACAATTTACGGCATTTACATTTTTGATGTCCGACTCCGAGAAAAAAATCGTATACCTGAAAATACTTGCATATGACTTCCAGGGTTCGTAAACCTTTGTTTCGTTTAGAAAAATATTAAAAATCATATAATATAAATATGAGCGAATACTTTATAAACTATATTATTATTAAGAACGTTTAGATTATCTACTTGAGATAATCTCCGAGATACGAATTTGCTCCCATGAGATTCTCTCCCGTGTACGCAAAATGCTTCGGAAATTCAGTGACGCATCTCACTTAACTCTGGTTGTAAAACATTCATCAGTTGCTTGAGTTAGAATTTTTATAAAAGTAGTAAAATCGAATATATTAGCAATTTGATGCCCCAAATTTTTCAAGACTTCTGTGTTCCTATGACGCGACTCATTTATACTAATCTCAAGCTGATCTGCATATATCTAGCTGGTGCGTGCAATAGGAACAAGAAGCATGACTCTTATATAACCATATATTTGGGAAAAAAAAATAGAAATGAAATATTCATCTGGCAGAATACTATGAAATATTAAAATCTGAATAGTATGTTAATTATTGCGATAGGAGTAATGTGAGATATATCTCTTATTTCGGTTTCTTTTCAAAATATATGCTTAGGAAAAAGTTATGCTTCTTCAACTGTAACTGGCTGCGGATATTTTAGACGAACCGTACGTTTTTCCGAGAGGCGATTCTCGACGTTTCGTTGAATTCATATTCAACGTCATCAGGAGGACGACGTTTACCCGCGTTTACACGCTTCTTGTTCCCACTGCACGCCCCTGATTATCTAGGTGAGAACGTGTACGTCGTACTTATATTTATCTGAATCCCTAAAATTCATCTCTTCGTATCTTTCCGTGGACAAAACATGCAGATGCTACTGCCTAACTTACGTATTCCAATTTCGAATGACGCTATCAAATAAATTGGCCATTAAAAGGCATAAAAGGCAATATTAAATTTCGTCGTTTTTTAACTTCCTTTCTTTTAACTCGTGGGGTCTGCTTGCTTGTTTTCTTGAAAAAAAACTTTGGATCGAATTTTAACCCTTTTCCCGTGATCCAATCTAGCTACAACTTTGCAAGCAGACTCGTGGCGACGATCAAAAAGCTCTATCAAATTTTCGTTAAAAAATATAATTTTAGTATAATTTTGCATTTTTAGAAATTTTAATGGTTATTTTCAAATTGGTATCATTACAAAAGTTTAATTACTACCAACGGCGCCGACGGCCCGATAACGTCACGGAATATTTAAAATTTGAATTACTGAGTCGGTAGGTATAATAGGTACTTCACTACGAATTTCGAAAATTTATGACAATTGGTTCATATTCGTTTTTTGTTCATTCATATTCGTTCATATTGGTTCACTACACTTCGTTTTTTTGGGAAGAAATCAAATAATAAAGAGATATTTTTAGAGATTTTTGACATAGATATTTGTCTAGACATGTTTCATTGTCAGTCAATAAATTATTTAATTACATTATGGTAAACTTAATTTACAAAGAAAGGGAGTAAAATAAAAACTTGGTTTTTATGGGTTAGTTTTTTTAAATAATCATTTGTTTTATTCTCGTTTTTTAAAGATTAATGGAAATTATTATTTTTTTCATTTGCATGAGTTCACTTGCACTGAAGATGCAGATAATTATGTAGTAAAATAAGAGTATCTTCTTGCAAAGCTCTTAGTCCTTTGCGTCACTCTTCCACCCTTCCTCCAGCACCCGAGTAGCCATTAAGGATTCTTTTTGCCATCCGCGCTTTCTGCACCCTCTGAACGTGACGCGTCCATCGGAGTCTGATAATATGAAATTCATACAGCAGTCTAGAAACATGGGCGGGGAAATATTTTTAGATATAGTGTAAAATGTTTCAATAAGAAACGAACGTGAATGTGAGGGGGACGATTGAGTGAACATATAAATGGACGAACAAAAAGACGCCAGAAAAAAATGGTTTTCGAAAATACGTAGCAAAGAAAGTAGTTGCAGTCATCTATTGAAATAGGGCTTTGTGAAGAGTATGAAAATGTAAGGAGTTTTATGAGATGATCTATGGGTGCGGTAGAAGTGGTGGATGTCTGTAAGGACCAGAACTTCTGTCTAGTGTAATGTCGGTACTAGAGAATGCAATCCCGATCCCGCGAGATCTCGAGGCATTTTACGAGATCAATCCCGAACCGAAAAATGGGACGGGATTGTTTCCATTACCAAACGTAGATGATATTTTCAAGCAAATTTCCATATTAAAAATATCTAAAGAAAAAACCTTAAAGAAAACCAGGAATATTTCATACTTATGAGAAATGGAAACCAATTCATAATGCCTAAATGTAAAACAACCCAAATGAAGCATCACTATATTTATAAAGCAATTAATTACTATAATAACTTACCGATCGAGATATGATGCATCAGAAACATCTCAGAGCAAATTAAAAAAATTAAAATTTTCTTAAAATCAAACTTAAATTCATAAATCATTTAAACCTATAGCTTTTTTCAAAATAATTCCTATCTTTCATTATCAATTTACCTTTTTACTGTATTAATAAATAACTTGTATACACTATGTACCTATATATTATAACAAGGAATAAGAACTGTGGCTCCCTCATCAGACTCAAGAGCTTCTCTTCACTGATGAGGGACTACTAAGTATTTAAAAAAATGTTTAATCTGATATGTTATATATAAGAACTGTATTTTTACCATAAATGAAATAAATAAAAAATAAAAAAAATTATCGGGATTGATCAACATTTTTTTATGTTTTGTATATTTAATTGTGCACATCTATAGAGCTTTTAGTAAAATTATGTTCATGTCTCATTCAAATAATGAAAATTTTATTGGTTAGTTTTAATTTATAAATTTCTTTCAAAAACTTAAGTATAGTATGTATGTTTTTATCGCTTGGATTGAGGTGCCAATTGTACTATTGAAATGAAATACTTAAAATCTTTAATAATGCATTTAATAACATATATTATATTACACCTAACCTAACACAATTGATTTCAAAGCTGTCTTTCTTATTTCGTAAAATTGCGTCAAAAACATACATATGCCATTGCTATCATAGATATACACGGCAGAAAATTCCAGAAAACCACACACAGAAGATTATTATTATATGTTTTAGAAAAATATTACATCTATAAAAAGGTATATCTGCATGAAGTCGAATCGATTGCTCTTTTTTTGTCAATAATTTAAATATTAATAAGAACCTGGGTTCGAGGATATATATCACGACATTTATGGCTCGATTTTTATTTTTGATATATATCCAAGAAAACTTTCTGCGAACGTTAATAGATGGCGCTAGTTGTATTTTAATAAATGCTTCAGGTTGTTTTTTATTTTAATGTCTGCGGTCGTTACTAGTTGGCACTAATTGTATTTTAAAAAGTACTACGGTTATTTTTTAGTTTAATTTGTTACATATAATCCGTTTTTTTTAATACAAAGAAACAAACACCCATTACACTGCATTAGAAAGAGCAACTTTCATAACTTATGTATAATAATTGCATATAAAAGCATTTTTCAAATTTAATAAATAATAATTCATATACAAAATAAAAAAATAAATTTACTAATTATTTCGAGTTTGTATCGATTGACTTGTGCAATAAAGGAGAAAAAAAAGTTCGGATGTATATCCAATTTTTGATATATATCATATATGTACATATATATCATAGATATACAGGGTTATTTGTAAAACATTAATAACCTCGCAGGACTATGTTCCTGTCTTAATTATGAGTCGAAAATGTTCAAGCTATTATTATTATTATTATTATTATTATTTTTTTTTTTTATTATTTTTTTTTTTATGACCTAATATCCATAGTTAAGGAGATATGCGACATCAAAGTTTGCATTTTTTTTTCAATATTTCCGACTTATTTTTTGTAAAACGTTGGACTATCGTTACAGTAACTTATATCGAATATAAAAAATTTATTCCCTTTAATACAAGTCAAATAAAAAAATAAAAACCTTCGAATTCCAATTGGGAAACATTCCAATTGGAACTTTTCCAGGGTTTTTATCATTTTATTTAACTTGTATCAAAACTAATGAATTTTTCGTAATCGACATGAGTTACTGTAATGATAGTCCAACGTTTTACAAAAAATAAGTCAGAAATTTTGAAAAAAAAATGCCAAATTTAATGTCGCATATCTCCATAACTATTGATATTATGTCATAATAGCTTGAATATTTTCGCCTCGTAATCAAGGCAGGAATATAGTCCTGCGAGGTTATTAATGTTTTACAAATAACCCTGTATATCAAAAAAAAAAAAAAAAATCGTGTTTTTTCGAACCCTGATAAGAACAGCACGTTGAAGCGAAGAATTCGCTGCAGGGTATTTGGTAATTGCCGGGAAAGCCAGCTCCATTATTCGACCGGCAGCGCCTGGCCGACTTCGTGATTGGAGGGGAAAATGTGTCATTGTCAGGCGCCCGATCGTGATGCCCTCCCGAGCCAATTACATCGCAGGGCCCCCCCAGCCCTAGACCCTCGGCCGCTGTTCCATATTCGGACACATTTGTCTTTCAATCTTCGTTTTTTATCTTCAGAATTAAGTCACAATGTTTCCATGTAATGTGTACCAATATTGCGCTCATTAGGCCAGTGCTCACGTACGCAGCTGAGACGTGGGTGCTAAGAGGAATGGGCGAGCACTGGACGTTTTTGAAAGGAAAATTTTGAGGCGTATCTTCGGACCGGTTCTAGAAAATGGACTTTGGCGCAGACGTTACAATAATGAGCTCTATACTCTGTTTAAGGAGGCAAACGTCATTAAATTTATAAAACTGGGAAGACTTCGGTGGCTGGGTCATGTGGAGAGAATGTCAGAGCATCAAGCACCAAAATCCCTGCTGAATTCAAGGCCAATAGGGCGAAGGAGCTTAGGAAGGCCAAAATTAAGATGGAGTGACAACGTCCTCAAAGACTTCTCTGCCTTGGAGCTTAGGAGCTGGAGAGAGCTTGCACTAAGCAGAGATGAGTGGAGGAAGATTATTCAGGAGACCCAAGACCCACCAAGGATTGTACTGCCAAGAGTGATGATGATGATGTATCAATATAGCGGCCCTCGTAACCCAGTGGGCATGACACAGGCTTCTCACACCGAGGGTTCCGGGTTCAATTCCGGGTGAGGTCACAATTAATCTGTGTGATTTACGCAAGCCCGGGTATCTTGTGATGTGTTTCGCTTCTGTAATTGGCCTTTTGGCCTGTTGAAGCGCAAAATTAAAAATAAGAAAAAAAATATTTTAACGTTGATTTGAATGAGCGTTTATTATGTGTAATGAACATTATCAGGAGGATTAGGCCGTTTGAGTATAATACTATATTTACATACCATCAGAATAATAAAAGAAAATAGAGTCATGAACTAACGTTAATGTCATGGTAGACAACTTGGCTCCAATACGTTTGACTCATTTAAAAGTGTTACTATAAGATTTTAAATTTAAAATAATATATGAAACAGTTAAACTAAATACCGATTTAAATTAAATAAATAAAATAAGTTAAACTAAAGACCAAATAAAAATTTATTTTTAAATAAATATTATAACTAAATTTAATAATATATCAATAAATAAATAAAAATAAAAATTTAGGACTTTATATTTTTCTCATAAATAATTTTGGTTTGAAATATAATAATTTAGAATCATTAGAAATTAGTAAAGTATGTAATAGTAAACAAAATATTATTAATAATCAATTATACTTAACTAATAGCCCAATTCTAAATTTTTTCCAATAATTGCGAGTAATCACAGCAATAATATTTAAAAATTGGGTCACAATTCACAATGGAAGAATGTCCTTCCTCGCGTATATTTAAACTCATTTATACCGTAGTTAAAATATTTATTCTTGCATAATGAAACACCTAGTAAATAAAATGTATCTTTTGCAATCGAATTTCGTTCCAAACCAAGTATCTTTAAGTAAAAACATTTATTTGTGTTGAAGCGCAAAGACAATAATTTTAGAGTTATTTTGTTTGATCTTGACAAAATTGTTTAAAAAATTACAAACTTGTAGTATTTTTTAAAACAATTCAAACAAATAAATAAATGGTTGTTGAAACCAGACTTTGTACTAAAAAATTTACGTTAGCTCATGTCTATATATTTTGATGGTCTGTGGTCGAATCCAGTTGACACGAGCATCTTTTGTTATTCCAAAAAATAATGCCTTTTTATTGGATAGAATGCACTATATTTTGATTAAAAATTATATCACAAAAGTATTGGTGAAGATCGGTACTATTAATAGTGAATGATAAATTCAACTGGCAGATGAAGTTATGGTTATAAAAGAAAATATATCAGTTGGAGTACCGGCCACCGTAATTAAACCTAGACTATCTAGACATTTTTTTTAAAAAAGGTGTCATATATCTCCTTAAAAATATAAAATGTTTGTTTGCATCAAATTGAATGAATCATTTTAATATCATTGAAAGATATTAAAGTACCGCAAAAATGTCGAATGAACTAAAATCAGTGCCATAAATATTTGAGGGTAAAACGAACCGATTTTTTAACTTAAACGCTATCCTCGTGGAAAATATATTCTTAAATTAAAATAATAAATTGAAATTTAATTCTTGAAATAATCATGAATCTCTCAATAAATGAAAACCTCTTGAATGGATCTAATCTGGATAATAATAATGATAACTATGAGTAACTTGTTGGTCTTGTGGTTAGGACTCTCGCCTCGTGATCCAAAGATCCACTATAGACCAGCGAATTAGTCCTATTTTCATAGCACAAGCGTTTAGCTTAATTTTAAAATAGTAATAATATCGATGTGGCACGTATTCCGTGTTCGCATCTCTGTTTAAAAAAAAAATCTGCGGTGGGCGCGAAAAAACACAAAATTACGTTTTGTGCGCTTTGAAATAACATAAGCTTGATTTGATTTCTTTAATAATTATTATTGATCTACCGAATGCTGCCCGATTGTAGGCAATGCATTCATTTCCACACCACCCTTGAGGTAGAATACAAGGCGCGTTTGTAATAATGTAAATAATATATGCAAATAAAATACAATATTGTAAATATTATTCAAAAATAAACTAAATCCTAAAAAATCAAACGGTACAAAGTATACCGATGTGCGATACAAATGTCGATTTAAGAAATTTCCCAACCCTATTTCTTTAACGTAAGCGGAATAGAGTTTCTATTATCTTAAAAATATCATTAAGGAGGTATAAAAATTGCCAAAATTTTACATGTGTACAGAAAAATGTGTATATATGATATTGTTTTAATAAAGTATATAGGTACAATGAAAAAAAACGTTCAATTCATTCGATAAAAAACTAGCCCATAAAAACCAAGTTTTTATTATACTCCCTTTCTTTGTAAAATATAACGATAATTAAAGATGAATTAAAACATATGACATAACACTAAACTTACAGAAATTTAATATATTTCTAAAATTTCAGATGTTTTGAGCTTTGATAAGACACTTCATGCTTTGAAGATAAAATTCTAAAAACATTTGTCAGTCAATTTAGATTTTAGAAATTCGTAATGAAGTACCTATTATGTATACCGACGGAGTAATTCAAATTTAGAAAATATTCTGCGACGTTATCGGGCCGCCGTTGCTAATCAAACTTTTCTAATTATTCCAATTTGAAAAAACCAATAAAATTTCTAAAAATCCGAAAGTATACTATAATTATTAATTTTTTTTAACGAAAATCTGATAGATCTTTTTGATCGTCGCCACGAGTCTAATTGCCAAATTTCAGCTCGATTGGATCACGGGAAAAGGGTCAAAAATCGATTCAAAATTTTTGTTGACGGCAAGCCGGCAAGCAAGCAGACGCCACGAGTTAATATATAAAGGGAGTAAAAACAGAGAACTTTGACAGAAATTTTGTATTCTAACCGTTGGTGAGTGGGACTTAAAAATTCATATAGTATTCGAACGATCGGAAGGAAATTTTGCTTCAGCGATTATGTCGTGTTTTCATAATTACCCCGAGGCGTCAGACACTGCCCGCTACGCCATTGAATAGCTACCCCCCCTTAAAAATATGTGTCATTGTCGTAGCAGTCAATGCCGGCCGTCAGGGCGAGAGGGCCGCCCCACATACCATTAGTACCTCCGTGCGTCCCTTTCATAATTCCAGAGAAATATCGAGCAGCTATTTCAGATTAGCATGCTTGGTTAATATTCTGCAGCTATGTGTTAACCCCTTAAAATATAAAGAAAATACTTCTTTAATACATACATAGGGCCTAAAATATTTAACATATTTAAAACAGACTTCCCGACAATCAGAATATACTCAATTAATAAAATAAAAGCTTTAGCAAACAACTGGCTTACCTCTAAAGGTAGAACAGCAACTGAAAATTTACTTACTGTAATTGCATAATAATGTCTATAAATAAAAATATATACCTATATAAATAAATAAATTAATTAAGGAAAATTAAAAATAATCTTAAACAAAACTTTAACCCTTTTTACATTAAACAATATTCTACACACATTTACACTTGGACTTATGACTCACTCAACTTATCACTAACATTGCACTTCATACTTTATAAATACACAATTATTATCTTATGAAAACCAATATTATTGACGAATTCAAAAAAATATTATAATTGTGTTCTATAACGCCACTCTGGGACAGGCGTAGCCTAGTAGAGTGGCATAATCCACAAATCTTACAAAAAAAATTTGTGTAATCTTATCTTATATTTTATTGTTAAATTACATTGTAAAGATTATTCACGGTGATCATTTAAATGGATGGAAAACAAACTATGTTATCTCTACTAAATTATTAAAGGAAACACATTATTATTGTGAAGTTGCAATTTCAGAACAAAGTTCTATGAATTATTAAACAATTTTTATTAATCGATTAGAACAGCCATCTATTGCATTATAAAAAAAGTGGAATAAAAAATGGAAAAAAGTTAAAAATGTTGATCATTTAAAAAGAGTCTACATAAATATGAGGTCGAAAAAATTTCGTCAACTTACCAGACTGTCATGGCGAAATTGAATAACGCGCCATTCCCGGATAGAATTGGAGGTCCGTGGTTCGAGTCCCGGTGACAGTTAAAATATTTTTTCGTTAATTTGATTTTTTCTGTATGCCTTTTCTATTTGATTAATAAAAATATGTTATCTCTACTTGTTAAATAGATTACATACATATATTTTATGGTAAAGAGTCAAAACGATATATTTCCTTAATCACTATGAATTACACTGAAGTTCCCAACGAACATTATATAAAAAATTATCTGTAACTTTTGTCACAATTTATATACATTTTTAATGATGTCCATTTTCTTTATTTACAAAAATAATTAAAGCAGGTTCAACGTTTGTAAAATCTTTTCAAATTTCATCTTCTACTCTAATCGGTTTCCTCATTAATGAGGATAGTGAGTTCCGTATTGTGGCCTGCTGATGTGTTCTTCACAATTTTCCTCTACGTTTCTCTTCAAAGTTTTTGTTCTAATGGATCCATCGAGTTGAAGATCAGCCTCTTTCTTTTTAGCCATCCACTTTTACTACAACTAGCGTCCAACCAATTTATGTTGACAAAACAATCGAATGAAGAAACAAGTGACAGGTTTTTTGTATAACTGTCTATGATTGGTTAAACTCCACGTGACTTGCGCTAGGGTCAGCCTTCAACGAACACGTTACGATTTGAATATCAGCATTAAAATCAGCATTGATTGTTGGTGATGCTAAAAACAATGCTGATAATCCGCGGATGCTGATGCTGATGCTGATTCTGATGCTGATATTCGCAACAACCCTAGTCCACACTACGACTTAAGAATCTGTACATCAACATGTCGAAAATATATTTTTAATTATAATAATGCCAGAATAATCTACATTATTAACTCACCTTTATAATTTGTGATTTTTTTGATTTGCAAGGCTGAGAATGATATCGAAAGGAGAGTAACTGCGGGAAACAAAGTTAATGGTGCACTAAATGCAATTATGGCCAATAAGAATCTGTCAAAAGAAGCAAGACTAGCGGTACATAATGGCGTTCTAGTGCCAAACCTTATGTATGGAAGTGAAGCCTGGAATTGGCAAAAGAGGAATGAAAGTAGACTGAATGCGGTGGAAATGCGGTCACTAAGACGCTTGTGTGGAAAATCTTTGGTCGATAAAGTGAGGAATGAACAAATTAGAAGTGAATGCAATGCTGGCTGTAGTGTGGTAGATAGAATAAAGAAAGGAGTGTTGAGATGGTTTGGTCATGTGGAACGTATAATCGAGGAAAGGATGGTTACGAAAATATACGAGGCGAATGTTGAAGGCAACAGGAATAGAGGGCGTCCGCGAAAGACCTGGCACGATCAGGTACTACAAGTATTTGAGGATGGCCCTGTTAAAAGCCGCAACAAACGTAGAACGTGTATGAGAAGATGTATGAATGTGGCCGAAGCAAAAGTGGTGTGCCAGGATAGAAGAGTGTGGCGTTCAATCCTCTCTGCCTACCCCTGCAGGGAAACGGCGTGATGTTAGTTAGTTAGTTAGTTCGGTAGTTTTAATTTTTTGAAATATTTAATAAAAAGTTATCATGTTTTAACGCGTATGGATGAGATATTATCTTCATAAAGCGTATTACGGGCAGAACCGATTCATTGCCGAGTGTATTTTGAATGTAAAATAGAACGGCACAACCGGTACTTAACCAAACTTTACCGAAAAAATTCCTAACTATAAGCGTATGAGTCAATTTTGAGATATTAATTATTTTGTGGTAACAATTCTCTAAATCCGGTCATGTTTTACTTTCATCAGTAACAACAAAGGGACATCATTTGCTTATTGATCTAGTGTTATAGACTCTCCCAATATCGAGTAGACATATTTGTACGAACGCTTCGGTTTGTTTGGAAATAGTACGAATATTGATTTGACGCATATTCCATGAACATACATTCATACAATAGAAAGAATTCAATATAAATTTTTACGCTACATAAATTTCCGTCTCCATATCCCAATAGAAAATCTTAACTATACAAACTTATTATATTTTACCGGTTTATTGCCACTATCGGACAGGAGAGTTTATCCGATCTGATTTTATTATATAAAATTGTAAACTCGCATTACCACAGCCCTGAAATTTTGTCCTTAATAATGTTCCATGTACCCAGTCGAACTACTCGAGTGCCGACGCCTTTTTACTGTGACAATACTAGAACAAATGCTCACTACAACTCGCTAGTACCTAGAATACACAGGTTAGGTAACAATTATACAAACATAGCGGACGTGTTTGGTTCTGGCCTGTCACAGTATAGGGGCGCGATACTGAGAGCGCTTCATTCCGCCATAATGTAAATTATATACACTTTCTTTTTTTTGTTTTTCTCTCTGTTTATATTATTTTTGCAAATAACTGTTATATACCTACATATGTAAAAGCCTATTTAGGCGTAAATGAATGAATAAATAAATAAATAAATAAACACATCTAGATTTTAAAGCTGCTTGTATTTTGGCTTAATTCAGATAATAATCCTACGTCACACGTGGCACCTGGCCAGCGTACGTGGCTATCAAGCGGGCGTCATTTAATTAAACCATTGTGAAATGGAGGAGGTTGATCTTGATAACACGCGTACATGAACATCCATCGGGCCGCCCTCTGTTATTGACTACCTCCCGGGTGCGACACGACCACCGACTCGTGACGTCACAAGCAGACGTCAATAGACCGCCCCCACCCCCAATTACTACCGAGCCCGCTAGAATCCAAGTTTAACTGCACGTCCCGGCGACCGCCGCCGCCGCGGGGGGTCGCGAAACTTTTCACGGCTTTCGTGTATCGGCGCCTGCGAGCTGGACGGATTTAATGGCGCTAATGTCCGCGAGGTTGGAAACTTTGCTCATGAATGCCAACCTTGTTAGGAAAAGATTAATAAGAAACGTGACGCGTGCGGAGCACGTGCGTTCCAAGCAAAACTCCTTCGCTCTCGTATGTTTATTTATTATATTAACCGTTGTAATTAATTGATTATTATTTAATTAATAGTTATATAAATCAAAATTAAAGAAATATTATAGGGCTTATTATTTTTAATGATTTATAAAAATATATTTCAAAAATACTAATGCGTATTGTGTATCAAGTGTTTACAAAAAATACGGCATTTTCTTCCGAATTTTTATGAAAAATGTAATAATAAATGTGAAAAATAATTATTATTTGTTGTTGCAGGTATAGAAAAATATTCACCACGCATGATACGGATTTTTACTTAAGACTATCAGCTTTTAAAAATGTTATACGTCATACTGATATTTAAATATATTTTTAAATTTCATCAATTAAAAAAGAGTGAAAAAAAGAAATGCGATCACTATCATGCAAAAACACACCTTCGATAATTCAAAATTAAAATATTTTTAAAGAAATAATCCTTGAATGTCCGCGATTCTTGACGTGTCTTTGTGGTTATTGAAGAATGTCTAGCCGACTGCTCGCTTAACGATTAACTGAAATCGCATTTTTAAATTTGCAGGCAATGTATACCAATGTTTCAGGTACAAAAGGATTGATTAACCATAAAACGACGGATATAGAGAGGAAAGCCCAGAATCCTCGGGCCGCGGCTCATCGGCCGGTCAATGCAATGTAGATTAAAATATTTTGGGAAATCCCACATTCGCCAGCGTAAAAATAAACGGCTAAACCTGCATTCTTTCAAAATAACCCTTATCTATGCATTCGCTTATCTCGAAATCTATAAGCCGCTAAGTGCTGTTCCTTTTGTCGTTCAAAGACGTTAGTCGTTTAAGAACGCCGATTTGGCTCTTCCATTTAATTTGAAATAATTGGAAAAAATATTTAAATGAAATTAACCGAATACCCGTCGAAAATAACCCGGTTTTCGGTTCAATGAAAAGCATGGCGGGTACCCGGGTACCCGGTTTCGCTTCTACCCGGTTCGTCTGCCCTAGTCCATATATGTTTTACGTCTGTTCGCTATCGCCTTTGGGATATATCTCGTATTTTCTTCAATTTCTTCCAAATTGTCATAATCTCGTTTCCTTTCCGTCCAGTTTATTGGTGCCATTCTCTTCCAGGCTATATTTCAAAAACTTCCAGATATCTATCTATATTTAAAATGTCTATTTGAACATTTAACATAAAATAAATTGTAATTATATTACATTATTTTAAGAATCTTGGTCATCTTCTTGGTGGGAGAATACCGCCAAGTATTTAGTGATCTAAGTAACCCGAAATGTATTTCCTTTATTTATCTTCTCCTCTCGTGTAACTTAACGAATGTAACAAATCGCGTCTTGATTAGATTGCATCTTCTATCAATAGAAAGTAGTTGGATCGATTGCATCAACAAAAAGTATCTCATGTCACAAATCAGTAAATTCGCACTCGAGAATGAATAATGCAATCGGTTTGTCGTAGTACTTAGTCCGCTACGTCTGGCGGACGATACGTGAGAAAGAAAGAAAACAGATAAAATGAGGTGTACAGCTTGCCACATTTCACCCCTTAGACACAGCAAAAAATAAGTTGTGTGGGAATTTTCCGCCCCTATATACCACTTCAGCAGAGGGTGCAATTTTGACCAATTAAAATGGCAGTACCAATACCTCAGTAGACCAATGAGGCATTTCCGGGTCTTCTCAATTATTTCGTCACGGCTATATAAAGTTTCTTACAATTAACCAATTTATTTATTTATTTATTTATTGTTTATTTACATTTCCATTAGTTAATACAAGATACTAATAACTGCCACACTAGGTAAAAACCTGTTCCGTGGCAGTTATTCTCATATGGTATTTATGTAGTAATAAAAAATGACAAGTAAAGAATCTAAATCTAAAATAGAATAAAAAGAAAAGAAAATACACATACAAAATAAAGATAAAAATTTAAGTAGTTACAAAAAATAAATATTATATTATAGTATACTTTAAATTATATAAATCAGTTTTTGCCAATTCAAGCCAATATCTTCTTCTTCTTCATCAGCCTTCGTCTTTCCACTGCTGGATATAGGCCTCATCCTTATTTTCCATTCTTCCCTGTTGTTGGCTAATTGTAGCCATTTCTTTCCCCCCACAGCGACAATATCATCGGCCCATCTCTTTTCAGGTCTTCCGATGCCTCTTTTATTTTCCCAAGGTCTCCATTTCAGAACTCTGGGAGGCCATTTTGTAGTATCTGTCTTACAACGTGTCCTGCCTATTGCCATTTTAGCTTCGCTACACGATCCATGATATCCACTACTCTAGTTCTGCACCTAATTTCGTCGTTTCTAATAATGTCTTAGGCTTACTCCATATATATATAAATATTAAGTACAGAAAATTTTAAAAAAATGTACATTTTGATATTGAGCATTATAAGTGGTCGTGTTGAAATATTTTATATTAAATTTTATTTAAAATATATATTGACATAGATATCTTTTAATTAGACAAAAAAAAACATATTATATTATTACACGCTTTTGTGAATTATACCGAGATAAGGGACAACCTTGGCAAAGAGTATTTACTTACACATGCAGATATATCTCAATTGAGTTGGCTTTGACACGACTTGCGAATGCCAGAGAAACGATAACTGAGATGCATATTTATGATGCAACTCCAGGGAAAAGATGGCCGGTGGTTGAAATTGAAATCACGATATCTTGTCCGTTAAAAAATGTATTTTTTTTAAACTTTTCAAAGCAAGAAAACACTTTGTGGCTTGACATTATAAGGAATTTAAGAATAAATTAAATACTATGTTTTAAACCACTTTATTGCTATATCAACTAGTTTCGGTTGGAGTCAACCTTCTTCAGGACAATTACAATATAGACTAATCTAGGTACAGAAATTTATAAAGGAGGAAAGAAAAAGAGAGAGGGACAGAGTGTCAACTAGGTGGGGGGGAGGGAATGGGAGGAGTTAACTGAAGATAGAGGGAACGGCTTTAAAATCGGACTATTAGATAAATTTATTTGTTTATTTATTATTTGACTATTATTGGAATCAATGGAACAATCTAGAAGCATTAGAAATTAATAAAGCTATCAAAACTCTGTCCCTCTCTCTTTTTCTTTCCTCCTTTATAAATTTCTGTACCTAGATTAGTCTTTATTGTAATTATCCTGAAGAAGGTTGAGTCCAACCGAAACTAGTTGACAAATATATAGCAATAAAGTGGTTTAAAACATAGTATTTAATTTATTCTTAAATTTCTTTTTTTTTACTTCGCACGTACCTACATTCCCTATGTGCTGACAGGTTTATTCTGTTTTATATAAACTATTATAATAAAATAACTAAATTAATAAAAGAATCGTAAACAAAAAATTGTTGGGTCCAAACCCTGAGGGTACCTTTCTAAAGAGGACGCCATTGCTCTATGAAGCGTCACTGCATTGGCGTAGTGACGCTGTTGAATAAAACGGACATTTTTTTCAATCCACCCTCAAATAAAGGTGAACGCTCTCAAAGTATTTCGTGTGAGCAAATCGCTGCCCGGGATAAACACATTTTCAAAGAAAGGAGTAATGCTGCCGATGAAATAAATTAAAGTAGTTTTATCGGTAGGTGCCTACCCAGACAGATTAATGACGTCTTGCATACAAACATATCCCGCGGCTATTTTTGCATCAATCGCCTGAAAATGCAGGGCTGTTATAAAATAGGTAGGTTTCAATCTTTTCTATAAAAGTTGATAATTTCTTTCCAAACGCGTGTTCTATATTTTTCTAAATATTTTGTCTTTGGATACCAATGTATTAATAAAAAATAATAAACATTTTTGTGAATGATTTGCATTAATTTTCAACGTAGAAATGCATTTTTTCAATATTTATTTTTGAGTTATTTTAGCAATAATAGATTAATGAATATAATTGTACTTTTAAAATAAGACTTAATCACATAAATATGTTGTGTTTCATTCAGCGTTAAAATTTCTTTATTCTTATTGTATCTAACATATCATTGATTCGTTTTAACAGCACTTCAAATATTCAATGCTCAAAATATTATCTAATCTTGGGGGAATGTATAAGAAAAAATTTGTTATCCAGTTAATAAAAATAAAATACATGTAAAGCGTATTGTCATGTAGTTATTATATTAATATTTTTATACATCATGAGGACATCATTTAACACACGTACCGATTCATTAGGTATAACCTTTACGGCTATAGCAGTTACCAGCGGAAGCCGATACCAAGCCAGGGTACATACAGGAGGAGCGATTTCCATCTAAATCTTCTACTTTATTTTATCCTTTCCTATCCCTTAATACATCCCTCATACCCCCTTTCCCATACACAACAATTATTTTAATCACGATTCTCTCAATTATTTCCCTAATTGTCTTTAAAATTCTGCAGCGCTCTCATCGTCTCACCTCTGTGTGCCATCAGGCGCAGTGAGTCTGTTGGCATGCAATAACTATTATTTTATACTATTTTTTGAGCTTAATACTACAGTCGTTTTTACAAGTATTTTTATTAGGGCAATTATTTGTATCAATTTTTATTATTAAGATATTGGGCGAGTTTTTTCATTTAATGTGAAAGGAATAAAGTGAGTTTTTTCTGTATTTAGTGATAATAAGTTTTCATCGAACCATTGTTTTACGATATTTATACTCCGATTTGCTGCCGCTATAACATCATTCCAATTATTAATGTCAAAAACTAGGGCTGTATAATCATATATCATATAATCTGACATAAATAATAAATAGTAAAGGTCCCAGTACAGTACCTTGCGGTATACCAAATTTTGATGTTCTATTTGAACTTAGTGTATTTTCTAATTTTACACATTGATTTCTTTCTTTCAGGTAACTTTCTATCCAATTTTTTACTTTACCAATAATTCCAATCTTATTTAATTAATTTATTTATTTATTATGCGAGATACTGTCGAATGCTTTGCGGAGGTCTATAAATATACCTAGACATTTTTTACCTTTATGTATCTTACTTGAAAAAATCATGGCGTAGCTTCACCCTCTATCTAAAGATATCAATGGAAGAAGAGGGGATCCTCGACTACGAGGCCTAGCAACGACGACGACAAACGTCTATCGATCTCGAATCGAAGTCAGCGAATGAATTGTGTACATGACATTTAATTTGACAGTGAGAGCTGTGCACACCAACATGTACAACCACGTCTGTATATTCTGAGAGTTAAATAAGTAGGAGGCATTAAATTACAATAATTTATTCTGTTTCAAGTGCTGCAGTCATTCAAATTCGCTCAATGGTCGAAGGGAATACTAAAGGTCAACGGACTGACGTATGACGTACAACGAACTCGACACACAATAAATATAAAACCTTGTAATCTGTGCGACTTGGTATGTACAGGATGCTCTACGGATGGCAAGAGTAGTCTACTAGTTACCCAAAATTAACTGAGTATTTATTTATTCGTTACGTATAACCTTTTGTAATTATATCATTTTCATCATCTTCGTCGTCACTCTTGGCACTACAACCCCCTGGTGGGTCATCATCTCGGTTTAGTGGCAGCTCTCTCCAGTTCCGAAGCTCCAAGGCAGAGAGCTTTGAGGACGTTGTCACTCCATCTTAATTTTGGCCTTTCTAAGCTCCTTCGCCCTATTGGCCTTGAGTTCAGCAGGGACTTGGTGCTTGATGCTCGGACATTCTCTCCACCCAGCCACCGAAATCTTCCCAGTTTTATAAATTTTGTGACGTTTGGCTCCTTAAATAGAGTATAGAGCTCTTTGTTGTAGCGTCTGCGCCAAAGTCCAATTATAACATTTTCACATCCCTCAAATACGTAAAAGGGATGGAATTATTTCAATTTTGGAGTACAAGTGACAAGGGCGTGGAAATAAGGAGAAAGTTTTGTCATAACAATTTATTTACCTAAATTCAAGAAAACACAGAGCACATAAACAGTAAAAATACAAAAGCACATTGAAAATTGGCACAGGCAGTTAAGTCTCTGGCACGGTCACTACGCAGTATTATGGTGGGATTCTCGGTGATTTCAGTTTGCGGATTGGGTGAAGGTTCTTACCGGAGAAGGTTCGACGGCAAGAACGATCAAATTTCAGTCGGATATTCGGAGATGAGCACACGATGAGACTCGAGCTTCTCTAGGTTCGCCGAAAATACCACCCGGACAGCTTCCAGGAAGTCGAAGGCTGATGGAAGCGCTTTCCGAACAGATTAACCTGTCAGATGTTAAAATTTCACGGCTTTTATACTCTTTTGGCGGTGGTGGGGATGACTAGTGACATATTTACACCCGGGCTGTCCAGAGTATCTAGCATGCGTCACATATTGAAAAATGCGACATTTGGGAGTCAACGGCGAATTGGCGATAGTGTGGATACAATACCCATACCTAGTTCCCCGTATACGCAATTAGTAAAATGGCGACATGACTGATGCGATCGGCTACAGTTTTAATAATAAATACAACACTTTTAGTGCGCCCCTAAAGCCGACTGAAAAACGCCCGCCTAATGGTTTTTCACATTCCGAATGCACGTCCCACACCATACCGCTTGATTGAGCACATGACAATGTGACCGGCCAGCCGTCGGCCAAATGAATATCGACAATTGATTACCCAGCACGTTTGCGTAAACTGCCCCTAAAGCGTCTTTCATTATTAGCTTTTTCCAACTGAAAATAAATTCAAATTTACAAATTGCGTGTTTTTTGCAACGATTTTTATGCGGGGATGTGCGATGAACTTTCAAAATGGTTTAGTCGAAATACTATGGAATTTTTTCGGTTATCAAATAAAAATAGAAGTGGTAGAGTGAAATAATACTATTTTAAATAGTACGAGTATGATGAAACTTTAAATGATTTAAACTAAATTATTAAACACAAAAATACATACCCAGCTTTTGGCACTATATTGCCAGCCAGGGATTAACCTATCACAAACCAGGACACACCCTGCTTTCGGCACGGTATTGTAAGCTAATACGTAACATATAAACTTACTCGTTACATTAGCCCTGATGATGAACCCCGCAATGGGATCCGAACCGTCGGCCAGAGACGTCAGATATACACGGAAGTATATTCCAGAAATCTACACACAAGAACTGTACACACTGTAATATTAAGAAATATCTATATCTTCTTCTTCTTCTTGTGCCCTGTCGGCGATCATCTGGGAGAAAGTTTCCCTGTCCAGGGCAGTGCGGAACAGCTCTTCCACGCTTCTTATCCCGGTCCACTCTCGGATGTTTCGTGCCGCCTTCTTCCGACCCCTCTGCGACCCTCGTTCTTCCCCTTCATGACGAGCTGAAGGATGGAGTACTTTTCGCCTCTCATTATATGACCAAAGTATGAAATTTTATGGAGCTTTACTGTGTTGAGTAACTGCCTGTTTGTATTTGCTCTATGTAAAACTTCATTATTACTGGTTATGTCAGTCCAAGATATCCTTAACATTTTACGATATATCCACATTTCGTACGCCTCTAGGCGATTTAGAGTAGTCACCTTCAGCGTCCATGCTTCAACACCGTGAAGTAGAACTGACCATACATAGCATTTGATCTGTATAATGTACGAAAATTATATGATATTTTCGAAATCACCATGCAACATCTAAATTTCTTCTTTCTTTAGAATATTCTCTCAGTGGTAAACTAAAGTGTATAAGTGATAATTATTTTAAACAGTTTTTAATAATCAATTAGAAAAGACATACAGAAAAAACCAAATGAACGAAAAATATTTTAAATGCCGCCGGGACTCGAACAACGGACCTCCAATTCTATCCGGGAATGGCGCATCCAATCCATCCATCCAATTTTGTTTAATAATTCACAGAACATTGTTCTGAAATTGCAACTTCACAATAAGAATGTGTTTCCTTTAATGTAGACAATTATTTTCTTGAGTATTTTAGAATCTCCCAAAACTTAACGGCTTATCGAGACATTTCGTGATGACCAAATTTCTTACGATTTTCTGGAACTGTATAAATAGCACACACAAAGCCCGAGGTTGTGTTTTTTGGTCTTGGGACATGTCATTTTCATACAGCCCCTACACAATAGCCACTAGCCATCCCCTTGACAAAGGCGAGCATTTTTCAGAGCATTTAGACAGGGTTGCTGTAAGGGCGGTGTTTTACAACTTATTAACAATTTCATTCTTATTTAAAAAAATTTTTGGAGTAAAAACGATGATTTATTTCACAGTTTTTGATTTTCCATATTCGTGTAATTAGATAGTAAATGTGGAATTAAAAAAAAAGTGTTAAAATATGTGACCTTACCTACGAATAAACTAACGGTATCGAGCTAGTTTGTAGTTGGTGGTTGATTTCTTGTGTGTAGTTTTCTGGGATATTCTTCAATCAATCTTAGTGCTAATACAAAATAAGCAATTGCAATAATTAATTGTTGACAATTTAATAATGGTGTTAATTTTATATTATAGAAAAACAAAAAAAAAATGATGTGAATTGGATGGTTAATAAAATAAAATAAATAAAAGTATTTAAAAAGATGAAAGTAAATGTTCATATAGGTACTAGTATTTTTCAAATTTTGGGTATATCTTGGCTTTTAACAGGTTTTTGGCATGCTTTCTTCCCTTTTTATGCAGCCAGAATTTCACTTTTAAAGAAAAATATGTGAGCCTATGGCTACAAGTTTTTAGTTTTGTATAAAATATTTTATATTAAATAAAAATAATAAATCGGAAGCTCTCTTTTTTGATGGCTATATGAAATTTTGTAGCGGTGGAAGTTATATAGTAAAGATTGGCGGAGTAACGGATCTTCCTTCATCTAATATTGGATCAATAATGGCTGATAATGAATTGCAATATTTCGTAGCCGTTTTAAATCTTACGTTTAGATTTTTCGGAGCTACTCTGCAATTTCCACAGCATTGCCGTGAAAAGCGATGCTGGGCATTTCCTTGAGAGATACGAGAACCAAACCAAGGGAGAAGAAAATCCAAGGCTGCCAACGCCGCTAGAAATATTTCAGTTTCAAAAAAGTGCGCAAGATGTAGATACCTCCTGCAGACGCGCTGGACTAACGTTAAGCAGTGCGATGGCTCGGAGAGGTGGAAGATAAGGGTGCATTTTGTAACGGATTCAAAACGTCAGTTAGTAAGGTGGTAGGAGACATGTGATAGAATAGATGACATCTATTTTTTACGAATATTTAGGATGGCTTCTCTGCCGCGATCCCCAGTCCGCCCCTGCAGTGGTCCGATATAAATAGTGCGTCTCTTGTCAGTGTTTTGACGAAGGTTTTCCCACTCGTGCCCACCCCCTCCCTCCCGATCCACCAGGGAAGGCTGTACGATAAATAAGAGGCTCCGTTAAACTGAGAGCATGATGGTATAAGTTACTCGACCCCTACCAGTGGTGACCTCCACATCGAGTGCCGATGAGAATCTTTTTGATATTAATAATATTTATTATTTATTATTTGAGCATAATTGTTCTGTTCTGGACTGAAGATCCTTCGAGATATGTGATATTTAATATTCAAAATTATTCTTCTTCAAGTGTAGCAAATTTATTTTGTGGTAACATAATTATAATTAATATAAATTAACTTTGTTTAAACCACTTATTTATTGAAAAAATCAACATGTTTCAAAGCCAATGGCTTCTTCATCAGGAAAACAAAAATAATATTTAAAAATCGTTATTTCCAAAATTTCTAATGTATCAAAATTATCTAATTTATTGATAAATTAGAAATTTTGGAAATAAGAAAGAGTGTAAATAGTAAATTGAATGTTATAAATAATCAGGTCCTTTTTGCAAATAGTTATCTTTTAAATTTATTTTCATATTAATTAGGTACTTTATATTATTATTTTCCATATATAACTTTTGATCTATACTTCGATTTTTAAATATTATTTTTGTTTTCCTGATGAAGAAGCCATTGGCTTTGAAACATGTTGATTTTTTTCAATAAATAAGTGGTTTAAACAAAGTTAATTTATATTAATTATTCAAAATCATAATCATCATCAACCATCCCGATTTCGAATGTCCCTCCGTAATTTTTTGGAATCACAACAACACTGACTAGTGATGAGGCGTGGGCAGCTCAGTGTGACGCATCAATCAGCGCGCGGCTCAGGTTACAAGGATCGTTATTAATTATTATTTTATCCCGTCATTTTTCGTAGGTTTACGGCTTGATTATATTAAGTTACAGTTAAATATTTTAATTTAATTATGTCCCTTGATTTTTCTCGGGTGTTCGTCTAGTATAAATATTATAAAGAAATCCAAAGTATAATTGCCACACGCATAAATAAAATTAATCTTCATACCCCAAAAGCATTTTTTGCTTGTGGGCAAACTAGAATCTTTGGACGAAAACTCTTCAACATGTTGCTGTAACCAGTAATTTAATAAATATTTCCACGACAAGTAGGATCATTAAGAACTTTTTTCATTGAAATAAATTAGTATATTTATTTGTTAGTAAAATTTGTCACCGAACCGCAATACTTATAAATATATCGAGCGAATAGCTATAGTGTAATGTATCTAGGTGTGACGTATATTTGCGTACGCGAAAGGGACGGAAGATGCATGGATGTGACCGCGCCGAGTACGGGGCCCGCCATTCTCGAACGCGTGCTTTGAGAGGAAAGATGCGCCCGCCACCATGCCACGAATATTATTGTATCTTGTATAGAGATGGGAAATTTCGTTCAGTTGACTGAATTGTTCGTTCGTCGAGTCGTTCATGAAAGTGAACTGTTCATTCCTAATCGTTCATTTGTTCACTTTAAATTTTTGTTTTTATGCACTTCGTTGCTTGTTTTGGCGACCAAAAAAAAAATGTCACCGAGAAATATATCGATCTGTGATATATCGATATGTCGAATTTTTTTTTTTCCTAAGCTCCTTCGCCCTATTGGCCTTGAGTTTGGCAGGGATAACCAGATATTGGTCGATAATCCTGTTAGGAGCCTCAACAATCGTCTTGCTTGTATGCGAATGTGTATGAATGTGTATGAGTCAACTGGAGTTTGGATCAGTAGTCTGGAACACTCATTATTCTACATACAGTGAGCGACTTGAAAATATCCAACACAAATTTTTCAACATTTAAAATTTCCGTTCCCGTTTAGAATTCAACTCATACACAGAAAGCGAGTGTTACCATAAAATCCCTTCTCTATCATATCGAAGATGCATACAAGATCTGTGTTATCTTTATAAAATCTTGAATAACTTGGTTGACTCGCCCTATTTATTAGAGCAAATAGGTTTAAGTTGTCCTACATACTCAACGCGTTCAAATAATTTATTTTACGCAAACTTTGGTAGGACTAACTACTTAAAAAACTGCTTTGTAATTCGTTGCACCTCAAAATACAATATGTTAAATTCTACAAATAATCTAAACATTTTTACTGACAATTTGCGTTTATTTAAAATGAAACTCCGTAATCTCATTTATGACTATTGATTTGATACTTCTTTAATTGAATCCCATTCCCTCCCTCTCCCCACCCCTCCCATTTTATGCATTATCATAATTTAAATCTTTGAAATATTTATTATTTATCACATCTTCTTTATCATTGTTTTTTATTTAGTTTTTTTATTTTTTATTACCAGCTTCGAGGAAACTTTACTGGTAATACTCACAAATATTTTTTTGACATTATATAAAAAAATTAAAATTGTACTGTATGTTTCCCAAATAAAATAAAATAAAATAAAAATGAGGCGCGAGTTGTGTGTCAAAACAGAAAAGTATGGAGCTCTATCCTCTGTGCATACTCCCGCAGAGAAACGGCGTGACGGAAAAAAATAAGTAAATATCATCAAAAGCACAGTATGACGTCACGGCTGAAGATTAATGTGATGTCTAAGGTATAATCAAGGTGTAACCTGTGTGCTAAACCAATAAAAATTTGCGTAATAATCATAATTTGATTATCATACTTTGACTAACCTATTTAAAATGAAATGGATATATTTTTTTTGTTCAACATTTTATTTCTCAATAGAAGAGGGTTTGCAGAATCTCCTCAATATGGTTGTCGGGACATGCAGCACGTCGCCTGGACAGCCTCCAGTAATTTCCCGGGCACCAATAATTATCGGAAGCAATTGCAAAACACATTCACTATTTACCCGGCCTCTGGAACTACCGTGAATACGAATTACCACAAAACAATTTACGTACCACCGAACAGATAGCAAATAGTGTAAGGACAAAGGTATTTTTTACAGTACAAGCAGAAAAATATTTATAATTTATAGAACTAAACTTTGTTTACACCACTTTTTTTTATTGAAAAAATTCAACATGTTTCGAAGCCAATGGCTTCTTCGTCAGGATAACAAAAATAAAATTTAAAAATCGAAGTATAGATAATCAAATATATTTTCATATATTTTCTTAACCATCCTTTCCTCTTCCATACGTTCCACATCACCAAACCATCTTAGCACTCCTTTCTTTATTCTATCATTCACTTCTAGTTTGTTCATTCTTTACTCGCCCAAAGATTTTCAACACAAGCGTTTTAGTGACTGCATTTCTATCGCATTCAGTCTACTTTCATTCCTCTTTTGCCAATTTTTAAAATATATGTTGCACCACAAAGTAGCTGCCATATTAATTAATAATATCAATAAAGAGCATCTGCATATTATATAGAAATTTTATTGTAAATATTAGAAAAAGGTTATGCTGCATTAAAATAATTAGCGTGCTCGTGCATAAAATGCTATAAGTTTGAGCGTTCGCGGATTAAATTTAGAGGTAAGGATCGATATATGAATCAGTTGGTCAGTGGCTCTCCATACAAAAGGCAGTAGTAGAAAGACAGTGTTAATATTAATGAATCAGCACTACTTTTGTACTGTAGTTTACCGTTACTACATTATTCGACACCTAACCCAACACCTAAATTTACACAACACTCAATTATAAAATGTAAAAATGTTTATGGTAAGGCGACATAATAAACAAATGTATATCTCTTAATATATTCAATATCTATAATATCTTTCCTGAAGGCATATCTAACTTTCCATACAGTTCATAAATGCCGCTGCTTCTGTGAAACTATACACCCACGCTAGATGGCGTTGGTCACGCACGGGCGAGTGTGTCCGCGCCGGCGTGAAGAAAAAACATATTTTTTTAAACTTTGTAACAATTGCTCTAGTTTTGATTGCGGACGGACATACATATAATCGATTCGTAAATTTTGGAATCGTATTGTTCTCCGGAATTTTCACCAGCTCATATTTCGCGTGTTATTTGTGACGTGGAAGAACCGAAAAGACTTCTCAAGATCTCTGCAAAACAAAGTCGGCGACGAAGAAACTGATCGGACAATTTTGTTGGAGAAGATAATTAGTATACAGGTCAGTGGTCATTTGTGGCTTGATTTGGTTTACTCATGTATGTTCTTCAGAGAGAGAAAACGTAATTTGGCATTTTTTTGCATTATCATATTGAGAGGTATTATTATAGTTGAATAGTAAATTCACCCAGTGGATGGCTATTTACACGCCGACCGCCTACAAAGAAACAGTATATTTGATATATATTAGTTGTAGGATGCACATTTTTAAATTTATTAAAACTATGAAAACGTTGAAAATTTTCGTAACGTTGAAAAGTACCGTAAGATAAATTTATTCCATGGTAGAAATCTGGGTTCTCCAAAGAAAAACTAACATAATTCAATGTTTTAAAAAGCCCAGAGCGCATATTTTGTTCTTCAAACTAAACGCAAATTTCCATCGTCGATGTATTTACTGGAAACTTAAATCTAATAACCGAGAAACGTAGAGTTGAAAAGTTGAACGCGAACTAGGGAGAGAATTTAGGAATTGCACATTTTTTCCCGGAGATGCAGGGATTCAAAACGTAATATACGCGCGCATTATAAAAATATTTTAATAGTTTCGAGACTATTGTGAGGGGCATGAAACATAAAGCTCACTGTAGACAACAGTAAAAAGACGTACGAAAAAAGTTTTCAATAATGGTTGTTCGATATTCGTGATGTCACGTTAGCACAGAAATGGATTGTTTGTAGAATGTTGTTTTTTTCTTATGTGGCAACACTGATTTATCTCTATTGAAATTTATCCTAGCCTCAATAGTAAAAGTTTTTTAGCTTTCGTTTCGACAAGTCTCGCTATCTCGTTGTTAAAGCGACAGGACACTTTCTCGCCTCCTGCCCTGTAATTTTTCGCCTTGTGTTTAATTGTGCATCCTATAAACATTCTCTCGTCTCGTCATCTCCTTTCAGATCAAACGACCTGCCCTTAGTCCAATAAATAATGCAAAGGTAACAAACAAGAAGCAAAATGAGAAAAATCATCTACCAAAACCTGAAAACTTAAATTGAGAAGAATATTCGATATTCGAAATTATCGTTGAATTTTGGACACTTAAAATTAGACTTATTTTAAACGATATACTATGTATGATAACCTGAGGTGACTCACGATGTGTTTCGCTACATTAATTGGGCCTTAATATAAGCTGTCATTCGGTGACATTTTCAATTCAATTTCAATTTGTTTTTAAATATAACATTTACATTACAAACTTAAATCGTAAATATAATTAACAAGTGAGAAAATATACAAACAATAAAATATCAAACGTATATAAATTCATCCATATCAAAGGTGTTGGAGAATCCCGCTTCGGAAAACACTCTCAGAGACATGGAACATATCAATGTCCAGAGTGATATTGTTCAGCATAGCAGTAGCTATTCCAACAGGCATAACCATTGGCAGGTTGGGGTCCTGTATATTGGAATGTAAAACAATCTATGCTGATTCTGTCATAGGTAATTATGAGGAACATACAAATCAATGCTCCGCATAATTTATTCGCATGCTTACATTTAAAACTGGAGAGCACTTTAGTATCTTATCAAGAGCGCTTAGAATATTTTCATGTAGACAAATTGGAAGTTAGAAGACTAATTGCTGAGTTAACTCTTAAAAGACTGTGCTAAAAAAACTTTGGGGACGGTGGAGTAACACAGCGTTACCTGATTAAAAATAGGCATAGTTTTTAATATGTGATAAAATATACATAAACATAATACAGATAAGATTTTTTAAAGGTCCCTTTAAATAATTATGTAAGGTAAATACACATATTTGCATTATTTTAGTAAATTATTATAAAATCATGGCAAATCGAATTTGCGTGCGCTTCCGTTGACGTTTCAATAGCAACTGAATACAAAGACGCGGTCGCCTGCTCGCTTCAGTCGCATGCACTCCGTCTTTGTCTAGCACGTGTTACCCGAATCTATCGTACTCTTTCTATATTGTTTTTCTTTCGCCGAAACCCAAGCAACCGCCATCTCTGTCCTACATGAAATGTATGGTATTGTCGTGCTCTTTCTTGCTCGATTAAACTGCGATGCACAATATACTGCTCTCTCTTACACACTGGCCGAAAATACGAGAGTAATGAATAAATATTTTTTAATTAAAAAATCCGTACATTCCTAACAGTTAATTTAGTAATTTTGGTGTGAAAATGTCTATTCGATGATTACAAAAAATGTGACGTTTTAGTTTTCGTAAATATGGTAGATATTTCATATTTTGTATGACAGGTAGACCTACGTTACATCACCGACACACAGGGGTTAATATACCTATATAATATAATACATGGCAATATTGATTCAGAATTTTGTATAGAAAACATAACTTTGAATGTTCCTAGTCGCCGATTAAGGACATATAATACATTTGCTCTTTCAACTTACAATAATAATATGGCCCACTTTAATTTTCATCTTTAATCTAGAATGTTGAGGTCATACAACAAAGTAAAAATAGAAAATAACCATAACGTCCTCATTGACATATTCCATGACAGTTTCCACGAATATAGGAGAACTATTACCAAACTTGTGAAATTAGCTGTTTAGTCTCTTTATTCAACGTCACTCTATAAAATCACTTTTTTCTGTTCTTTCTTGTAGATGTTTTAGCCTTTTTTACTCCCTTTATATTAACTCGTGGCGTCTGCTTGCTTGCCGTCAACAAAAATTTTGGATCGATCTTTGACCCTTTTCCCGTGATCCGATCGAGCTGAAACTTGGCAAGCAGACTCGTGGTGACGATCAAGAAGATCTATCAAATTATCGTTAAAAAAAAATTAATAAATTTTTGAATTTTTCAAATTTTGAATGGTTTTTTCGTACAAATTATTAAGTTGTATGAAAATATTTCAATGCGTCTGGTAGACGCAAAATCTGATTATAGTATAATTTTGGATTTTTGGAAATTTTTTATTACTCCCTTTCGTAGCGTCGCCCGACCGAAGCCCAACGCGTAGGTTAAGCGCCAAACCAGTTTCCACTAGTAAATGAGAAAGGAAGTATAATAAAAATTTGGTTTTTATGGGTTACTTTTTTTATCTCTTTGTTAGTCGTGTTTACATTTAAGTGATGAAAAGCATTTAAACTAATTGTATTATCTATATCATGTTGTTTTTCATTGTTTGTGAACCATTAAAATAAATAAATAATTTCAAGATGTCAGGATGACATGTACAACGCCGTGTATGCAATTGTCATTATCAATTGTCTAGTATCCCCATTGGGCATTATATTTGAAAAACGAACTGTTATATTTAAAATTTGTCGGATTCTTCGAAAGAAAAATTTCGAGTTCTCAATTTGAAAATGTAATTGGATAATATCGGCAAAAGTTCGGCCGGCGACTGGCAACCCTTCCCCGCCCATAACCATAGACAAGAGAGCTTACGCCCAACCCGGTCACGTCCGGAACAATGGAGTTTCCGCGGGCGGGCGGATCGTATCGCCCCTGCTTCCGCGCGCGGGGAGCCCGCCATGGAAATGGTAAAGCCCGATACTAAAATCTCCGGCGGCGTAAAGCGTAAGGGCCATATTCGGATGTACGTAGCGTGCCGAATGCGTTGCGGAAAACAATGCTGACGAATGAATACAGATATTGTTCCTTTATTTGAATTTGTTACCAAAATGTTGCCAGACCCGGGATACGGATAGCGTCGGCAGGCGCCGCCTGCAGACAGCGTAAAAATGCCGATTCATCCATTCATTGAAAACAGATGAAACTCTATACGAAATTGTTGCGTATAAAGTTATTTATCATTTGATCGAACGAACGTCATTCATTTTCTATAAGCTCACAATTTTTTTGAAACATAGATATTTAATTATTATTTGATAGGTATTAATTCGAATTCTGATTAATTTCCTTTATATTTAACTACTACTTTACCTACTCTCTTTATATTTGTATAAATGGAATTATTTTTCCTAATTTATAATTTTTGTTAATATGTGCTTATTAATAATGTGTAATTTTAAATATTCACAATATTTTCTTGATATTAATTAACAAAATGATACAATTTAATTGTTGCAATGTTTATCTGTTACGTTTTTGTTATGTTAATTGGTTTCTTAATAAGACAAATGTAATAATATAATTCGTACATATCCTCACAATTTTCTATTCTTTATATTAAAATATTACTTAAATGATTTGAAATGCTTCGTGGTTTCGTTTTTAATTTTGTTGATATTTATTTATAATTTCTACCTATATGTTTTCAAATTTAAATGTTCTATCTTTTTTAATCTATGTTATTAAAATATGTGTGTAAGAGATGTGAACGTATCATTTATATTGTTCATTCAAAGTACTAGTATAAGTATTCATAAAATTATTAATATTCTTATTATTGTTTATTAAAGTTATATTTATGTCTGTATTTTTAAGTAATTGTATATATTTTGTACTTGCTTATAACACCTAATTGGTGAAGGCCAAAATAAAGAGAAAAAAATAAAAAAATCATTCATTCAAAACGTGTATTAAAAATATTCGTAGAGCGTTGTAATAGATTTTTTTTAAAACTTTATAGGATATTATTACATTGGGTACCTGAGGGATTAAATAAGATTTTTTCACAACTAAAATTTTTGACAAGTATCGAATAGAATATATAGGACATATCGCTAGACAGAGTAACACCAGGTAGGCGTCTTCTTCTTCTTCTTCTTCTTTCTTGGCGTTTCATCCCTATGGGGTGTTCTTGCCACAAAATAAGTGTGTTTCTTCGTTGGCAATGGGTGTGATGGTTGCGTTTTTTTTTTCTATTTTATTTTAGAAATTTAAATTGGAAACGATTTGTATATAGGATAAATATTATTCTGTGTAGATGATTCAATTCTATTAGTAATGAAAAAGGATATGGGGTACATTTTTATAGATTTATACCGTTAACTTTTAGGAATCTTGTTAGTAATTTCAAAGTGATTTGGACATTGGAAGATTAGAATGTTGGGATGTTGATGGGGAATGGAATATTGTAATAAGAAAGATCTTGAATAAAATTTGAATAACGGTCATTGATAGGGCATCACGAATATTGAAGTGGAGAACCTGGATAGATACAAGTTGGATCGATGATAATTTATCGATTGGTGGTGGCCCCTGGACACGGAGGGTTCAAGACAGAGATGAGTGGAAGAAGTTGGAAGAAGCATAAATGCAGCAGAGAAGAGAGGAAGGCTAAAGAAGAACGAAAAGCGAACAGAATATGCATAGTAACCTAAAAGGAAATATAAATGTAAGATTTTTCTAATAGACTTTGATGATTTAAATGTTAAGGTATGATTTAAAATCCTCGTTTTCAGTACAAAATAACACTTTAAGGCAAACCTTTAAATGATCTAAGTATTTAGTCTGAATTCGGGCCTATGCAACAGTTTAGGTCCTGCTGTGCAATTTTCAAATCGTAGACGTTCGTTTAAAATTTGGAAAAAAAATATTTTTTGGGATTACAAAATAAAATATACAATGGACCGTGGTTCGAACGAAATTCCACTGATAAATTGAACTCTGGATAATGAACATTTTGCTGTTTATGGTTTCAAACTGAGCTCCGAATGAAAAAGATCGCTGCCGCTGCGGTTCGTGAGATTCTCGTAAATATAGCTCCGGAACGTTACGATGGCAATTTCAATTACAGCTCCTGTTCGTTATTTTGAATTCGATAAATTTGGTAATTTTTTTAAAAGAAATATCAATAGATTTATGTTTTGCAACATAATAAAGTAGGTACGAGTAATATACTTATTCTTTCATTATTTTTATATTCAAAGGCAATTTTAGTTAAAACTTGATTCGATCCTCCGAAATCGGCAAAAAGGTTTCAAACGCTCAATTAAAGAATAATTTCATTAATATTTAAGTTCTTTAAAAAGGTAATCTCAACATTTCTGTTTATTTTGAAAAAAATATTTTACATAAATATAGTCCAATACATTTTTACGTACCTGTCTAATTTATTTTTATTTTCATTTATTGATTTTCTTATAGCCATAAAATTAATAAATCTTGAAAAAAACAATAATTGATGTATAGATTCTTGGGCCAATTACAAGAAAACACATATACACAAGAATATTATACCAGGATCGATAAAAAAATAAGAAAAAACACCATGTCAAATAGTAAGTTTGTGTTAGTGTGTGTATTTGTGTGTTTTTATGTGTCCGTGTGTGTATGTGTTTTTATGTGTTCGTGTGTGTGTTCACAGGTGTGGGAAGAAAAATGTCATCGCGCGTGTTTATACGTAAGGGATTTTGTAAACTGCTCATAACTTAAATATAAAATATAGAAATCTGCAAAGGCAGATTTGACGATTCTTTAATTGAAATCAGGAGTGTCCACAAACAGCTTAACTACACGTATTGTTTAATATTAATAAGTATTTGTGTATTTGCAGTATTTTTTAAATGAATTTTTGTATTTAAAAATAAATATTTTGGTAAATTTGTTGATTAAAAATTACTTTAATATTTAATCTTTCTATTGTTTCTGTAGACAATTAATTAAATTAACATGCCCTGATCCAACTAGTTACCAGTTGAAAATATTTGAAATATACCAATTTCACTTTTTTTAAATAAAAAAAAAACAAATTGCCAAGGCAAAATATGTGTTTTTTAGTTAGTTTATTGATAAAAAAATTGTGTTATGAAGATGTTAATAAAATTTCTTATTCTAGTGATAAAAGACTTTACTTATACTTTTCGCTTTGAACTATTAATAATATTGCTCTTGCCTAATTGTAACACTTTTACTACTTGCCCATGGATTTGACTAGATTTTAATATTAATTTTTATAGAATCATTTTTACCAACGGAAAAAAAAAATGTATCACATGTCCGGTTGGCGGAGGGATGGTGAGGGAGGGGAAAGGTGGACTGTGTGGGAGGGGAGCGTGAGAAGGGAATAGATGAAATGGATCCCGAAGAGGCGGGGATTATAATAAGGCGGTGAAAATACAAAACAGGCTAGTCTTAATATAACTCCGAGCCCACACATAACGGCTGTCCCGATAATTCGTCCATGTATATACCGATGCTGAAAGTTTCCAGGAACCTTTTATTCGGGCGTGGAAGCGGCTGAAAAGGTTGGATTTGGTTTCATTACAATAAAGGTCAGAGGGACCATCGGCGTAGAATGTTCGAGAAAAAAGCGTGACTGTGGATGCAAGCCCGGATCACTGAGTAAGCTCCAAAGCGATAGCTGATTGTGATGTGAGTTCCTATTAAAGTGTGATTTTGTAATCAGGTAAGCTAATGTTCGTTCATAATAACAAAGATCCGGTAACAATGAAACGGATTCGCCGATTGTTTTGCTTGGTAGTGAAGACTTCGCGTCGAATGTGTGTCGCTGCATGGTCACGGTCGTTGTTTCCGTAAAACATTTTTTTAAATTCATTGTTTTAGAGGTAAGTTAGTATAACTCCATAATCACATTTGTCAAAATACAAACAATTGTTTTTTAAGTTCTACCTTCTTAATTTTCTGAGGCGCGTTTCGCCTTATGAGGGCATTATCAATCTAAATATTTTACATTCAATAATTTGTATTCATATTAAAAGTATTAGAAAGAGATGTTGTATAATTTTAGGAATTAATTAAGGTTTTTGGATTTCTGCACGATTCTAAGACACAATTCTGTTCAAACACTGATGAAAAGTAATACATATAAGGATGAGGATAGATTTACAACTTGATATAAATTTAGAGACATGAACTGACTAAGATGAATTGAAAATTTTGAGGTATCTTTCAGTCGGTTGTCATTTTGTAGACGCTGCAATAATAATCTCTGGACATTGAATTATGAGATCAAAATCTCATATTGTTAAGTAGGAAAACTTCAGTGGTTGGACCATGCTGATACGTTATCGAGGTCATTGCTGAGCACAAGGCAAAAGGCCCAACACTATGATGTAGCGACAATGTTCTCAATGACACATGAGTTAGAAATCCAGGACAGATGTAATAGTAATTAGTGATCAAACAACCCTCGAATAGGTCAAGACCCACCAAGAATTGTAAAGCTAATAGTGATGACTTTGTATTTTTCATTTGTACGCAGTCAACTGGAGTTTGGATCAGTAGTCTGGAATACTCATTATTCTAAATACAGTGAGCGACTTGGAAATATTCAACAAAAATTTCTCAATATTTTAAATTTCCGTTCCCGTTTAGAATTCAACTCGTACACAGAAAGCGAGTGTTATCATAAAATCCCCCCTCTATCACATCGAAGATGCATACAAGATCTGTGTTATCTTTATAAAATCTTGAATAACTTGGTTAACTCATCCTGTTTATTAGAGCAAATAGGTTAAAGCTGTCCTACATGCTCAACGCGTTCAAATAATTTATTTTACCCAAACTTTGGTAGGACTAACTACTTAAAAAACTGCTTTGTAACTCGTTCCACTTCAAAATACAATCTGTTAAATTCTACAAATAACCTAAACATTTTTATTGACAATTTGCTTTTATTTAAAATGAAACTCCGTAATCTCATTTATGATTATTGAAATAAATTGAATACTTCTTTAATTGAATCTCTTCCCATTTTATGCTTTATCATAATTTAAATCTTTGAAATGATTACCTATCATAATTTAAACTTTTATCACATATTCTTTATCATTTTTTAACTTAGTTTTTTTTACCAGCTTCGAGGAAACTTCACTGGTCTTGCTAAATGATTATTTTTTAGATATTACATTTTTTTTATTACATTGTAATGTATGTTTCCCAAAATAAAATAAAATTATGTTAAAATTCGAAACAAAATTGATATTTTTTTATTTTTTTTTTTTATTTAATTTATTTGTTAAAATGTACAAACTTAAGAGTATTCAATATAATTTAATTAATACACGTTTATACTACACGCTTACCCACTTTTAAATGAGAATTTATTCTCGTGTTTAAAAGTGGGGGCATTGTCATACATGTATATATCTATTAGTAATGAAATCGTAAGTGTAAGACATTAGATTAAATAAGTAAGATATAGAAAAAGAAACATTCGATTAAGTTATAAAAATTAAGACATTAAATTAAGTAAGTAAGATATAAACAATACAAGAATACAAAAATGTGAGACATTAGAATAAGTAGATAAGGTATACACAAGAATACAATAAATTAAGTTATAAAAATTAATAATTAAAAAGGTATTGTAATAACAGTTAAAAGTATATATAGATTGTTTTTGATAAGATTTTTTCATTGCGTTATTGTGATGGTTTTTTGTAGAAGATTTTTCAATTTAGTCTTGAATTTTCTATAATTTTCTATGAATTTCGTATATTCAGATTTTTTGTATAGGTACTATATATTGTTTGTTTTTCTCACAGCAAGTCAATAGTCTGTTACATAATTGTTTCACATAAACACAGCTAATGCAGATTGTGTGCAGTATGCAGTTTAGTCTGGCTCGTATCTCACCGGCGGGCAGAGTACGGAGCACAGCATCCGGGCAGTAGGGTGCAATACCCGGCAGGCCTCGGAAGGGTTGTTCCCGATGCGGCTGGGGGGAGCGACCCAGTTACCAACCCCCTCGCGGTACTCCGGTAGTAGCCGAGACCCCCAGCTGCTCAAATTATATCCGGAGTCAACTATCACATGTCGTTTAAACCATCGGGTTAAAGAAAATTGTCATTTTTTAAGTTTACGAGTAAAAATAGTAACCTATAAAGTAAAATATAACAACAATTAAAGACGAATTAAAACATACAACATAACACTAAATTTACAGTAATTTCGCGGACGCCCTCTATTCCTGTTGCCTTCAACATTCGCCTCGTATATTTTCTTAACCACACTTTCCTCATTCATACGCTCCACATGACCAAACCATCTCGGCACTCCTTTCTTTATTCTATCTACCACACTACAGACAGCATTGCATTCACTTCTAATTTGTTCATTCCTCACCCTATCGACCAAGGATTTTCCACACAAGCGTCTTAGTGACCGCATTTCCACCGCATTCAGTCTACTTTCATTCCTCTGGCACGATCAGGTACTACAAGTATTTGAGGATGGCCCTGTTAAAAGCCGCAACAACCGTAGAACGTGTATGAGAAGATGTATGAATGTGGCCGATGCAAAAGTGGTGTGCCAGGATAGAAGAGTATGGCGTTCAATCCTCTGTGCCTATCCCTGCGGGGAAACGGCGTGATGTTTAGTTAGTTAGTTAGTTTTACAGTAATTTAAAATATTTCTAAAATGTCAGAAGTTTTGATAAGACACTTCATGCTCTGAAGATCAAATTCTAAAAACATTTGTCAGTCAATTTAGATTTTCGACATTCGTAGTGAAGTACCTATTATGTATACCGTCGGAGTAATTCAAATTTAGAAAATATTCCGCGACGTTATCGGGCCGCCGTTGCTAATCAAACTTTTCTAATGATTCCAATTGGAAAAAAAAACAATAAAATTACTAAAAATCCGAAATTATAGTATAATTATTAATTTTTTTAACGAAAGTTTGATAGATCTTCTTGATCGTCGCCACAGGTCTACTTGCCAAGTTTCAGCTCGATTGGATCACGGGAAAAGGGTCAAAAATCGATCCAAAATTTTTTTTGACGGCAAGCAAGCAAGCAGACGCCACGAGTTAATATAAAGGGAGTAAAAAACAGGAATCGGACGAGATTGTATGTACCTACGCGATTTTTTGTTTTATATTTTAAAAAATTTCACACATTTATATAATTTTTATTGAGTTATTCAACCGTTGCAATTATTTACTTGGCCGACGATTCTGGCCATATTTCTGAAACTTTTACCAGGGCTGCCGGCAGTAACATTTTTAATAAAATTATTAAAATCATTACTATTTTGAAAGCTAGGTATTTATGTTAATTACTATTGTTTTTATTGAGTTTTAGTCGTGTGTAAATCATTACACATGTCTAACTTCTCATTTCCCGAACCTATGTACAGGTATATGTATATACATTTACAGGATTTAATATACTCATAATGTATATAATATATATTATATATATTATATTTTGTATATTTTCTTTTGGGATTTAATAAATAAAATAAAAAATAAATTGAAATCACAATCGATAAATGACTAATGAAATTTATGATAATATCAATGTAACTAATGATTTTTTAATTTGTAACTCTACCATAGGCCACGAGGTCCAATCACTGTATTGATATGCAGCACGCAGGATTGATAAAAACACATGGATATATTGTACCTCGTCGGAAATCGAACCCAAAATCTTCGGTATGAGACGCTCGTACCATGCCCCTGGACGGAGAAATGCGGAATTTATTTATTTGTGTATGTATACGGTGCATAATACCATTAGAAAATGATTTAAAAAACAAAAGACAATCTTACACAAGCAATCAAAATAATCACAAATTAAAATAAACACATAGTATAGTGTAGTGAACTAATTAAGAAAATATGGAGGAAAACTGAAAAATAATTATTATTTGTAATGATATTTGGCCATATCATGAAGCATCTATAAAATATCATATCTAGCTACTCTTTATTCAAGGCAAAATTACTAGTTGAAGAGGTCTTGGAAGAAAAATAACATTCTGATCGATAAATCCAAGCCAATGATCCGAAAAGTTACAGTCCAACTATTTAGATTGCTGAAAATAAAATAATAATCGTCACTATCGACGTTAACGTTCGAATCAAATAAGCGTTAGAAGAAAAATAGTGGAAACCACATGAAATGTCTCCCCGTCTTAGTAGAATTTACGCTATAAAAAAGTTATATTCAATTACAACACAATCTTCAGCAACATAATTCACCTAAACCAGTCATATTTATTATAGTTTTTGGGACGCCAGCATGATTTTTATAAAGAATCTGCAAACTTTTTAAGCTTTTTACACAGGAATAAATTATATTACCGACAAGATGATGATGCAAGAAATTTATCACTTATTTTCAGGAGATTTTACGATTTTAGAATATTATAGCTACCTTCATTCACACTTTTGCACGCACTATGCGATTATTTGTCTCGCGTGTTAAAATACACCTGTTGGGATGATATTTCGGTATACCGTGAACCATGTTGGAAGAATTTTCGGTTTCCTGTACCCCACGAACTTTGGAACCATGTTGGGAGGGGGTTAGGCGACATAATAAATAAATATGCCTCTCAAAATGATGATTGATCTAATATCTATATTAATACATTTAACATCTATAATATCTTTCCTGAAGGCATATTTGATTTTCCAATATAAGTCAAGAGTGCCACTGCTTCTGTGCGGCTAAAAACTCGACGCTAGATGTCATTGGTCTCTGCTTGCGGCGCGAGAACACAAAAACATATTTTAAAAACATTGAAACAATTGCTCTCGTTTTTCTTCTAACGGAGTGTGTGCTTTTTTTTCGCATTGAATGGTGGATATAATAATTGATCAGTAAATTTTGTGATCATTTTTTTCCGGAATTTCATAATTTTAATTCTTTTCGCGTGTCATTTGTGACGTGAAAGAACTAAAAGACTCAGATATTTGCAGAAAGTGGCGTCACGAAGATTTGCGACTACCTAGACGATGTTCGATTTTCTTCGAAGCTGAAAAGGAAAAAGTATGCAGGTCACTGGTCATTTGTGGCGTTTATTTGGTTTACTCATATATGTTCTTCAGGAAGAAAACGTAATTTAACACTTTTCGTTTGCATTATCGTATTGAATATTTTGAATATTAAGTTCACCCGGCAGATAACTACTTATACGTCGTCCGCCCACAATCATACAGGAGGTGTGGGGCGCCATGTTGGGAGGTGTTTGGCTTATCACGGTTTAGATCACTCTGCAGTTGCCTATCTGAAGGATCTTCGCATTTCCCAGCTCATAGGGAGCCCGCGGATCTGCCCGTCCTCAGGGTATTGGAAAAGGGATACCAGAGGTACCGAGAGCAATAGCGACAAATCCTGCAGGTAAACGAAATTCATAATGGATTGTAGCTTGTAGCGCTGCTCGGGTAGTTTCAATGACCGCGAAATGCCTAAAATGTTGAGACAATTCATAAACCAGTTCAAAAACGAAAAACCTGGCAGCGTGTCAGGATGACCGGTCTTTACGTGTCTTTACGGTCTTTAGTGTCTTTACAAACAGGACCAGTGTCACTTCACCTTTTCATAATGCACGCTCTACTAAAACCTTATTATCTATGACATTTTTACATTTAAATTTGAACTGTCTTGTTGGCCTGACGTTTTTTGTTGAGTTTTGTGTGTGCCCCCCTTTACGTGAGCGTAAAAGCCTTCGGATAAGGATTAAGATGCCATCCACAAGTTTTCCAGCTACTGCCCTTCTGATAAGGGAGAAAACCAGCGTTGTTCCTTCGACCTGGACCAAAAGAACAAGGTAAGAGCGCGCTTTCCTTCTGATCTTTATTTCCTTCCAGAACCCGTCTTTCCCATCTTAACTTATCCATCTCAGATTCCGTGTTCAAACAACCGGAATACTACCTTTCCTTCTCAAGCAGATTCTCAAAATTTCAATAACACTTCTGTCAACCACGCCCGTGATTGCTATCCATTGAGCTGCAGAAATCTCGAAAATGGCGATAGCCGCGCCTCACTGGGCAAGATGCCGTGCCAACATCCAGACAATGCTCCGGTTGGACCGGTTCCAAGATCTGTACAGAATCTAGGCGGTCGGCAGGGTGGGTCACCCTGCGATATCGTTTCTGCGGCGGAGCAAAGTGTACCCGGAACCCATTGAAAGTGATGGAAATGTCGACGCTCAAATTGCGAACAAGCGCGGTCTAACCAAACCAAATACAACGCGGTGTAAATATTATTAACAACATTTACTAAACGTAGCGGATAATATCGTCATAATGAAATGTAATACTTGTACAGTAAATAATGGATATTTATTCTGATAGGATATTACATTCCATTTGGGATTTCAATCAGTACATAATGAATGACATTTATTAACTCTGTATGAGGTCACACGTGTTATCTAGAAATTTAATCATTTTTCAATGTATCTACTGTAAACAGAAGCATGAAGTTTGATTAAATACCGTTCCAGGTAAACATGAATTACGGATGAGTGTAAATATGAATTGCTTTATCATTTGTCAAAACGTATGTCAAAGGGGGCGTTTATAATTCCATGTTCATTAGTATTATCATAAACAGTATATCAAATAATTAGGGGTGCATTCTAAATCAAATATGATAAAAAATAATAATTGTTTTCAACGCAACTCCTGGTGGGTCTTGGCTTCTTCAATTGTTCTCCATTGATCCTTATTACGCGTCATTTCTCCCCTATCTTGGATTTCTAAGATTTCTAAGGAAAAACCTTTCCATTGTGAGGAAAGGTTTTTCCGAAAAATGTAGGTGTAATTAATGAATATAAGTAGATTAAAACAAATAATAAAATTATTTTTTTAAAATGTCAATCTACTAACTTACTCAATCAATTGAAAAAAATCTATTTATCATCCTATTCACATAACTAGCAGGCATTCATATTTTAAGAAAATGTTACATAATTGAAACGAGACACATAATTGCTTGGTAAGACGAAATACACAAAAAATAGTTAAATTTCTCCCACAATCAAAGGATGGCACAGAAACGGCATAATAATAGATAAGTCAGATCAACAGATAAAACAATTTTACAGTTTCACTTTAATCGACTGATTCTAATTTAACTTTAAAATAAACATAAAAGGATTCTTAATGTATATAAATTTTTTTATATTTATTTATTTATTAAGGAATTTTAACAGTTTTATAAACATTACATTGTTAACATTGTTAAAGCATAGTGTTCATTTCACAGACCAATTAAACAGATTCACAGATGTTAAGAACAAAGTTAGAGAAGATATTTTTATGTTTTTTATTTTTAAATTATAATTTTTAAAATTATTTTTAAATAATAACATACATGGTCAGGGAGGGGGACGAGTTTCCATACTAAAATACTAAGCATATAACTCATTTTTGTAGTATCGATATTCTAAAACCTTCCCAAAGAGACAGACACCTTAAAATTTTCCTTTAAAAAAGCTACGGTTGTCTGTTCGGCAATACTCGCATAAGGGTAATACGCAGAGTATTCGTGGCTATCTCTAAACATAGCTAACCATTTTCTCTTGTAAAAAGTCAGTATATTGGAAAAATAATCTTAGAGAGGTCGATTTCTCTTGATAGATCCATTTTGCTGCAAATTATATTTTTCCTCTACGAAGACATCATCGTTCTAAAATGGCGTGGTAATAGTGAGGAGGTGAAGGGTGCAAATTTCAGTGTACTCATAGTACGCAAAGGATGATGGGCAAAATAGTATGGATATGGACCCTGGGCCCACTCATGATACAAAATCCTTCCTAACGATACAAAATTCACTTTCAATCAAAGTGAATTTTGTATCGTTAGGAAGGTCTTCGCGTGCAGAATATAAAGCTATTATCCAAAAGCTGTCCGATCGAAGTACTCTGACATTGAAAGGTATTTAATATTATTAATATTATTAATATTTAAAGCATTAACTTTGTGGTTAGACATAATAACAGAATGTTAGTAAACTTAGTAAAAACCACTACCAGATTTATGGTCTACCGGTTTCGAGACATACCCGTCTCTTCGTCAGGACCAACACTACACTACTACATTCACAATCCTATACACCTCAACCATAGTATTGCAAAACTATCACCACTATTGTTCACATGCGTATTAATCTTGTCAGAGAAATTGAGCTACTAGTAGTTAAACGCATATGAACAATAGTGGTGATAGTTTTACAATACTATGGTTGGGGTGTATAGTGTTGTGAATGTAGTAGTGTAGTGTTGGTCCTGACGAAGAAATGGGTATGTCTCGAAACCGGTAGACCGTAAATCTGGTAGTGGTTTTTACTAAGTTTACTAACATTCTGAAAAGTATTTATTTATGTAGATATTTTGGTCGCTATAGGCCGACTACAATCAAAAGACCATTCCCTAGCTTTGTCAGGTAAGAAGAAATCGAGGGAAAGTTGCCTGGCAAGCCCGTATTACAAGTCTCAATACGATATTCCAATTAAATATATATTTGATAGTTTAACAAAGGTTACTTACTTATGAGAAAAACTTCTTTTGTGTTCATTTTTTGCATCGTAACAACACGCATATTTTTTTGCGCACATTCTTTTGAATACGGTCTACGTATACCTATTGAAATATATTCGATCTAATGATATTTTTCTTCACATTGACATAGACCGTTCATTGTGTATTTGAAATATATTTAAATAAAACGAGTTTTTACCGAATCATTTATTAGATCAAAATAATACAGTTTTGAGTTAGTTTATACGTTATTCCTCATCATCTATAATGCCAGCGGCCGACTGAGGGAGGGAGGGAGATGGCTGCTACCTGCTCAGGCGCATCCCCGCGCTGGGAAATGGGGTTAGGTCTTTTTGGTTTGGAAACAGGCTATTCAAGTGTCAGTTAACACCAGTAAATGTATTTTATTATGTATACCTACCTTCACTTATCTGCGCTAGTCAAAACGGTAGAGTATCACGAAAGATTTTCATGTTTATGTTATTACTAGCTGTGCCCTCTCGGCTTCGCACGCGTAGATTTTTAGTACACTGGATCGTCGTAGAACTTTCGCGAACCTTCTAGAACATTCTCCTTCCAAAACTTTCAAGAAATTTATCCTTCTAGACACACCGGCACATTCCGCCACTCAGTTTAGAATCTTATAGAATTTTCGGGAATTTTCTAGAACCTTCTCCGTCCAGAACTTTCTAGAGCAGGTTTCTGCGGAACCTTCTAGACTCACCGGCAAGGTCGGCGCGCCTGTTTTGGAACAATCTGAAGCATTTGCGGCCTTCCCACAACAAAACAATGTGCTAGAAAGCCCATTTTCGTCACCCACTCCACCCACGCCACAGCACCCCCACCAACCGCATATGTCAATGTGACACCAAGGGCTACATAACCCCCGTGGGTGGTTGTGGCTGGTTGTAGAGAACCTTGGCGGGTAAGGGAACACGGGTTTCTTTTATAATATATATATATATAGATATATATATATATATAATATATATATCATATATATTGTGGATACGAACGTCATCGATTAGCTCTTTTCGAGTAGGCCATAAAAGTCTATGGCGACAAGTCGCAATTCCTTGTCCATTTTTAAATGCACCCCTCAGAAGATACTGTTTTTTTTAGCTCGAAATCAATCAATCAATCAATCAATATATATATATATAGATTGGACAGTGGGCCCAAAACGCCCATAATCTTTATCCACACATTGCTGATATTTTTATCCACACATTGATAATATCCACAAATTTATAATGCTCGGGAGAGAATATTTTCAAGTCCAAGGAACTAGGGTAGAGGAGTAGACCTTGGCGTACCACTAATTATACTCAAGGCTTCGTTAAGTTGAACTTCAATTAGTCCCGTATGGGCGCTCTTCAACCAGATAGGTTACACACAATAAGGGCCATTGTGGCAGGACATACGGACACCTTAACTTGTGTCGTTAAGGTTAAATTGTATTATGTTAAAAGGTTGCAGTCATTTATTCAATTTGTAAAGTGTTAATGGCAAATTAAATATTGTAAATAAAAGTCATTGTTGCAAATAGTTACAAGTGGTGGTCAAACTGTTATTTTTACCGGTTATTCATGGTACAGTTATTTGAGATTTGTAACTGATTATATCAGTGACTGAGTAAGTGACATATAACTATTGTCTAGTACACACGATTGCCGATCGAAATGAAAAAAATCAGTTACCAATTATCAAAAAAATCAGATGCAAATGTCAAATAACGGTTATTCTGGAACCGGTTAAAATTCCATAACAGAATGTTAGCAAACTTAGTAAAAACCACTACCAGATTTCCAGATCCAGCACATTATATTGGAAGGACATCTCGTAATTTTAATACTAGAATCAAAAAACATATGAGGTGTCTTAATAACAACAATTTTTCCGAATTTTCCAACCACCTCATAAAAAATAATCATAAATTTGACCCAAAATAGGGGTGAAAATATTAAATACTAATAATAAAGGTTTAAAATTGAATAATTTAGAAATTTTTTACATTAGGGAGGCGGTGAATAATAGAGTACCTCTCATTAATAACCAAATTAATTTTCCATATAGCCCTTTGTTTAAATTAA
>JADDOH010006326.1:0-51621 GCA_016648135.1 Agrypnia vestita | reverse complement strand
TGCGTTTTCCATGAACATTCACGAACTTCATACCCCAGTATTTAATTTAAGTAAAGCTTGCGTTAGGGTTAACACTAAACCAATTCATCCCCTATAGTTCGAAACAAAAAATTACACAACGTGAACTGGGGAGGTCTTGAATAAAGCGAGGGTGTCTGGAAATACTACGTTAAAACCGTAGAGCCTTCACCCGACGTAGATAGATAGCTTGTTTGCCTCTAACAAGGCGTAAACTCAGTTAGGAGTAGGATCGAGCTGAAAGGCGAAGAAGAGGAGCCATCACAGCTGTATTGATTCGCTAGGCACTGCACTATCTCCTAAGGTGAATTTGTATACAGTTGATCGTTGGTACCTTCTTAACAGTAGCTCGGGGAAGTAATCATTCGTAATACCTGCGGGGGGGGGGGGGGGGGGGGAGGGGGGGTCAAATATACCGTTAACTGATGTAGGTAAAATACATATCACAAACGTCCCTTAGAAAATTAATTATATATGCTTTGATTACTACAAAAATAATTAGGAATCATCAAGAAATATGTCGAGTAAAAGATCAATTTATAAGAAAAGAGGTTATAAACATTTTTATTTTGTAAAACGTTATATAAATCAATAATGTATTCCATGAGAGTATAACAAAAAATGTTTTGTTTTTGTAAAAAACAAAAGTTTTACTATAAATAAACATTTTCCAAAAATAACTGTACCTATCGTAGACAATTGAGCAGGCGACCGATCGCGAAGTGTTGTGGTTCTTTTTTTTATTTTTATTTTTTTTATTTATTAGAGACACTAACAGGATAATGGGTACATGATACTCAGATAATAAACATTATAGTGAAGACTATGCCCATTATCCCAATTACAAGTGTCTTCGGCACGCTCTAGTAACATGTATTTTTGTAATTAATTATATTTTACATGTACATTTATGTATAAATTATATATTTGTGTTTGAGTGTAGTGCGATTAGTATTTAATGGATCTATAGGTTCATATCGTCGTTAAGAAAATGGATGTTGTGTATAAGTGAGTTTTTAAACGAAGATAACGTGTCTGCAAGAATATCAGCATCAATGTTAGGGTCAGCACAATACAAATTATATGTGCGACACAACCTTGTAATGGGAGAAAAGTAACCGACATTATTAGTGTGCTGACTTATTCTGAAGAACTCCGGGTTTCTTATACGGGGTTTAACATGCAAATTTATATCAGATAGACAGAGAGAATCAATAGCTCCGCTGAGAATCTTGTGTAGCACAATGAGATCGGATATTTTTCGTCGGGACTCAAGTTTGTGCATCTTGAAAAAGGCAAGTCGATCTTCGTAGCTGTGAAGGTTATTGTGTTGACCAGCTTTGTATGACAAAATACGTAGAAACTTTTTCTGCACTCTCTCGATTCTCGTAATATGTGTTGTGTAATAAGGTGACCAAATAACTGACGAATATTCCAATATACTTCGTACTAGTGATGTATAGAGAATTTTTAGACTTTGAGGATTTTTAAAGTCTTGAGTAATTCTGGTGATAAATCCCAACATAGTATATGCCTTGTTTGTGATATTATCAAAGTGGTTTCTAAAAGTGAGTTTAGAATCTAGCATGACGCCCAGATCCCTTATCGAATCGACTTTAGCGAGTGGAACGTCACCCAGTTTATAAACAAATTCTATTTTTTTAATATTTTTAGTGAAACTAATACATGAACATTTCTTAGCATTAAGTGACATATTATTTGCTTTACACCAATTTGATAGTTCATCCAGATCTCTTTGTAGGAGATGACTATCTTCCAGGCTACGAATGGTGGAATAAATTTTTAAATCATCGGCATATAATAGACACTTATTTCTTAATATATTTGGCAAGTCATTTATGAAGATAAGAAAGAACAAGGGACCAAGGTGAGAACCTTGAGGAACTCCTGAGGTGATAGAAACCGGAGATGAATCATATCCATTTACAGTCACCACTTGAGTTCGATGAGAAATGTAAGATTCTATCCATCTCAATAAGTTGCCGTGGATTCCTATAGCATGAAGTTTTTTCAAAAGTATACGATGGTTCACCTTGTCAAACGCCTTGCTGAAATCTGTATATATTACATCCACTTGAGATCTCGAATCAAACGATTTGCAAATCTTCATAGCCCAGCGTTTAACTTAGTTTGAAAATAGTAAGAATATTGATGCGACACGTATTCCGTGTTCGTTGTCAATTTCTTCAAATGAGATGTGTAAAAGCACTATTCAATGGCGGTATACATATATTTTTTACTTCAATATGGAACTGGAATTAAATGCAATCAGAAATTGAATCAATGTCGTTGAGCGTCGTTTGTTCGTCGCAATACAAGCAGGACTTGATTTGTGAAATCGAAGAAGAGAAATATTGTAGATAGAAATAGTTTTATCTCAATAGAAAGATAACGAGACCGCGGCTAGCTTTAGATAATCTCATATAAAGTGTTAAAATACGTCAAGGGAGGCTGAAATGTGAAGATTTTCATCTCCAGATCTCTGTTGGTCAAAATAGAAAATTCAGACAAATAAAACTTTGCTTACATCGTAGAATTTTAATGTCAGTGCTTATAAGATCATTTTTTAAGATCAAGGAAAAAAAACTACACGAGAAAAATTATCGCATTTTTAAAATATCGCCATTCGTTTATTCTGAAATAAAAAAAAGGATATTACCTACTTAGAATTTTCCTGCTGCGCTGGGCATTGGTACGCATAAAATAACTCAAGAGATTCCAAATTAAAATCTGTCTAGACCGGGAATATGATTCCCGGTCGCTACACAGATTTTTGAAAAAACAAAGCAAACTCAACAGAAAAAAATGTCTCAACTAGTTTTTATTTTAAATGCCAAATCACAGACAACTTTTTCGAAATGGAATAATATGTAAATACCTAAAACCTATTAAGAATTGTAACTTTTCTACGAATGAGCTAATGAACAAACGATCGCTTTGAAATATAAAATACATCAACATAAAAATGAGTTTAGTGAATGCCATGTTTTTACGTAAATTTTTAGAATGTTAGTGGAAAAGGTCGCTCGTACTTTAAATAAATATTTCATACGTAAATAAATCTGTTTTCGGAGATGACTAATGTTTTTTGAGATACAGAAAAAAATATAAGTTTGAATAAAACTAATATAAAAATCATTAGCAGAAAGCAATTGGCTAATTCAATTTGAGTGGGATCGAGCTGCCTTGTCGAAATATTAAATTGTCCGAATGCTTCATTTTGTATTTTCGAGGCCTGCTCCAAGCTTCTATCGGAGGCATTTGTAAATACAGCGGTTTGTACCTTGGGTAAATATACAGAGTTGTTTGGAAAACATTAATAACCTCACATGACTATATTCTTGCCTTGATTGTGATTCCAAAATATTCAAACAACCATGACCTAATATCAATAGTTATGGAGATATACGACATCAAAGTTTGCATTTTTTTCAATATTTCTCACTTATTTTTTGTAAAACGGTGGATCATCAAAGTAACTTATATCGAGTATAAAAAATTCATTCCCTTTAATACAAGATAAAAAAAACAATAAAAACTCACGAATTCTAATTGGAAAACATTCCTATTGGAATTTTTGCAGGGTTTTTATTAATTATTACCGTATTTATAATAAAGCGTACGCCGCACCTGGTTTGTGTAGTGACATAATATTGTCACGGGTCGTGGCTACGGAAGGTATGAAACAATCAAAATTGAATAGTGTTTTATTTCTATACCCAAAATCACTGGACACGAATTTAATCAGAGCACTGTTTTTAAATTCGCTCCAAATTTTTCTAGAATATTTCTCACACTAATTATCTTCGCTGCACTTTTATCGCTCCTGAATAATTCGTCTCTAATCGTGTAAACTGATGCGCGTTATTTAAATCACTCAGGTCCGTACTAGAAAACTTCTCCCCCGCCAGTAGGTACTTCATTGATTTATTGGAATCATCACGCGGTAGCAACACACGCCGCATGATTTCGCTTTGTTTGTTGACTTGTCGCTGTCAAATAAGTCTGACACATCTGATTGCGCAGTAGCCGGTTAATCCCTTTTTATAGGTAGTTACTCGACGTTCCAGAGTTTATGAGAAAACCTAGTTGATTCAAGATTCATGTGGATCATACGAGAGATTTTGATGGTGCGTAATCCATTCTGATTCCATCTCGTGACTATTTAATGCGCGATAACGCCTCAAATTTGATGTAATTAGAAATTCGAGATGTCCACGACCTGTTTGAGACGCGTCATTCTATTTTTTGGACAACGCCCACAAAGAAGATAGTCTGGAGGAGCTGGTAGTGGTTAGAAAGGTGAGAGGAAAATTGACAGACACCGGCAGAAAACAATCCGGGTGTCGTGATCAATATATGATGTTTTGAAGGTATACTTCTTTAGACGCGTTTACGCGCATCATGCGACCGAAGTTTTCACACTATGAAGTAATTTAATACAAACCTGTTTTTAACTTTTTCACCGCCCTCTAGCGGAATACTCACGATGGTTTTAAATCTCGGTATCTGTAAAGCTTGATAAAAGTCGCCGCTTCACTGAATAGCAGATAGAACAGCGATCTGTAATCTGCGGATATCTCTTTAGTTGTCAGTTCTTGCGGCTGGTTCGTTTCGTGCCTCCTCACGTTCAAATACTTCTGCATTTCGTTGTGCTTGGCGGTTGTGCTGTAAGAAGCGATGCCCCGTTTATTTTATGTATGTATTATTTCAAAGAAGTTTAATAACCGCTAACGTGCGCAGATAAGTACACACACACAATTTTTATATGTATATCCATGTACAGGTACATTGATATAAAAAATAGATAAAACGCTTTAAAAACAATCTAAAAACATCCATTATGCTCACCACAAAAGAGTTAGTTGATAATTTATTTGATATTTATAAGTATTCTCTGTACTTAATTTAATGCATCGCTTCATTTGCAAATGATAAAAGATTGAATGTGCATTTCAATAGAAAAAAGAAACTCCAATAAGCGTCTTAAGTACAGATACAAACGTTCTCAGTTAGCAGTTTGCAGGGAGGATTGGGTTGCATTAGAATGCGACGAGAGTTCCGGATGAGTCTGCAAAAATGAACTGAGCAGTAATTACATCAGAAAAAGGAAATATCTGAAATATAGAGGGATCCGCTTTCCGAGAGATAGCGAGAGCTATTTTCCAAATGGAAGGAAACTTAATTATCCCGAGTCTAGCTTTATCGGTCCGCGTTGTATTAAGGCCGAAGTGATTATTGCTCGTCATGGAATGAGAACAATCTGCAATAATTGTATTTAAAACCGGCTCGTTTGATAAAGATGTTCTTGTAGCCGTTTTTTATGTACCTACTCTGAATTTAAATATTTTTACATGCTTGAATTTAATCACATTTTTATTATGATGCAGCAGTTTGTAATGATCCAGGTAGATAGTGGGGCCTCGTCAAATGACGGTATTTTCTAGAGATGTTTTCTGTTATATGAAAAATACTATACAGTCGTAAAATAGTTGACGCGAGTTGAATTTTATTATCATCAGGTATATTATTTCGTTTCGATCTCCTGGTCGCGGCTAACAATGTGATGAATCCAAGTGGGGTGACCCGTCAAAAATACGTCGTGGTAAATAATATTAAATAATATAAATTTCATTGCAATGAATAAAGTCATTTGCCGTATGATGTTAGTGAAAATAGTTGTATGGCTCGGGTGGCAACGGCTGAGGTCGACAGATACGCTGTAGCTATAAAAGGATCGCGGAATAAAATATTATACCTTCTTGAAATATTATAAATAATGTATTCTATACAATATTAATACTCTGCCTGTGCTAACTATACATTTAACTGAAATATATATTATTAACTGGAAATAATTATTCTGTGAAAATTGCGCTTTTGAATGCAAAATTAACTAAAAATATTAACTAAAATATTTCTATCATCTTGGGTTCGCATACTATATTGAAAATACCTAATGCCCTTTGCATTTACTAAGTATATTACCTAAATAGCCACAGCTATACCATCCTGTCCGTCAGGGACTAAACATAAAACATAGTTATATTTCTAAAAGTGCTACCTCTTACGCGACAAAAATACCTATTGCAGTCGGGCTATGAATATGAACTATTTCCGCCTCATAATGGCGCCTGGAACCAATACTAAAAACCTCACTAGAAATAATAAATGCGACTAAATCTCGATAAATACAATATATACTATTCGTAATACGTCGTTGAATTGGCACATGATTCGTCTAATGGATGAAGGACCCCGTTGTGTATCGTAATAACTTCAAATTCTTTTATAGGAGCAGTGTGGAAACAATTGCATAATATTACGTAATAAAAACATCTAACGAACCTAATAATCTATACATTTATGTTACAATAAAATACGTTCACTAGAAAGAATTCATGTATTAGAAATAAAACATTTTCGATTTGAGACAAACCAGTAAAATCGTTCGAACGGCGCAAAGGGAAAAATTCACACATATTAAATAACACTGAAATTAATAATTATAAACACTTTGTATTAGCATATTCTTACCTTGAATGGTTCCGTCTTAGACGTGCATGAACCTGTTCATATTAATTGCGTGAGAAAATAATACATATATTTGCTATTTACGAAATACGACATTTTTGAAGCGAAACTTCTTTATAAATAAGTAGATAAGGTCTCGGGGATGGTTTGTTCGAAAGGATTCTACAACAGCCCGTGAGTTTATATGAAATAATAGTTTCTTTGAATGCTAAGTTTTGGTTTTTTAAACCCTCAGCATCTCTGCTGAGAGGGGTTGAGGCTCCGCGCCCGCCTAAACCCGGTGGCCGACTTCCTAAGTGACTAAACGGCCCCCCTTGTTCCTCCGGAACTTACTGCATCCCGAGACTCTATCTCTTCTTTACGAGATGTGATCCTGTGACGCCCCTCTTTTAGGCTTATAATTGAGAAGGCCGTACTCTTTTGGTACGAGTTTCTGATGATGTGTGTTGTCTTGAGGCGCCTTTCTTTTAGGCCGGTGTTTGAAGAATCATGTACTCTTTTGGTACGAATTGATGACGACATTAGCCTCCTTTGCGGGCATAGTCAGCGATGTTACAAATTATTGTGCAATCTCATTATGCCTTTTCAGAGCGGCGTCCCACGATTCTGCATCTTGCAACATTTACTTTGGTCAAATGTTAGAGTGTTAGTAACATATTTATAATATCCCAGCTACTCTATATGAGTGAATGATTTTTGTACTGCATCTGGCTCTGTCTTTTTACAGAGGATGAAATAGAAGTTAACGTTTTCTATTGAGATTTCATAGCATTCAGGCATGAAAATCCTTCCAAAGTCAGAGAATTCACGACGTTGGTTTACGCTGTTTTTGAGCAAGATGAGGCGCGAAGGTCGAGTCTAGTGGCCACTCCGATCAACAAGGGAGGTCCCGCTTTTAAGAGTACCTCACAGGGGCTTGCGCGAATTCCAGGCTTATGACACGAGCGTCATCCACAACCTCACCTAGCTCAACGTTCGTAAACCAGAAAACTCCAATTTCAGTTAGATCTCCCCATTCTGTCCTTTACTCGTCGTTCTGAAGCTACTTGTTAAGCCAGATGTACCGAGGTACTCAAATCATAAAGACTTGGCTGAAGACCGGATTGCGCAATACTTATGCAACACAATTATTATAAGGCTACTAAGCATTTCTTATAGAATTACGTGTATTCAATTATTAGTAAAAATAGTTTGAAAATCCCCATACTTTAAAATATATTCGTTCGGAAGAATTTCTCGTACGATTTGGATTGATATCTGGTTATGCAATACATAACGCGTCGACAATTATTATGAATCTATTAAGCACTGCTTATAGAGCTCCGTAAAATCAATTGTTAATACAAATGGTATGAAAATCCCCATGCATCAAAATATATTCGTTTGGGAGATATTCCCGTACGAATTGAGCCAAGATCACACAAGAAATCGTGATATTAATTATACATTATTGCTCCGATTTTAAATCTTCCCAAAATAAATACATTTCAATAGTGAAAATAATTAATCGATAGATAATATAAATGTGTTCCTTAGCTGTTACACAGTGGCGGTATGATCCTCTCTGGTACTGATGAATGGTAGATTCCTCCATACGTCCGGGCAGCAACTCCGTCCGCAAATGATGTTCTGGAACTCAGGGCTCCGTCGGTAGTCTGTTGGGCAGCGCTCCCGCTCGCAAGTCTGGTCTCGAACTGAAGGGGCTGAGTATATCGTGTTCGCTCCTTTTATAGTAACGATTTCACCATACCTCTGAAATCCACGCTAGTGCAGTGACTCATCCTATGCGCGATGACCTCACCGCCGGCGCTCGCCATTGGCCGGATTCAGCCATCAGGACGGTCGCCTCCGGCTCAACCCGTCGAAGGCAAAGCGCGCCTGTGATTGGTCCGTTTCGTTAAAATAACAGTAAAGCACCCGCTACACGCGAGACTTGCTGTTCCGATTCATAAATAATAAAGGCTCGTTCGCACCTACTCACAAGGTCGAGTCTATTAGGATTGGCAAACAATATTAATTTAACACAGAATTATATCTATGGTATAATAAAGATCTAACAAATATTACTTGTATAGCTGAATATTCAATATTTTGTTAGCCTCTTGTAATACATAGAATCTTGAGAAGAAATGTATCAGGCTTTTACTTTTAAACGATTCCAAACAGAAGAAATATATTTTTGATGTCCATACTTGACTTTTTTGAATATTATTATTTTAAGATTTTCTAAATTTATTAAATCTATCTCTATGTCGACCATCACAAGTTTTAAAACATAAATCTTTGGAATTTTGAAACAAATAAGATTAATCGATTGGAAAATTATACAAAAAATTATATACTGCAAAAATAAAAGAGTGGGAGAATAAATTGCTACTACGCCACGTATAAAATATTAACGTTAACTTAAATAACTTTATATGTGGGGTACAAAAGCAAAGGCAGCAATATTCAAAGAAACTAAAAGTTTTAAATGCAGTCACCGAGGAATACTCATTCAGAATGTACTGAGTTATCGATTATATGTATCTTTCTCTTCCGAAATCATGTTTTTTTTACATCATGTTCTAAATGAATAATACTCGATAAATGCATAGTTTTATTGGATATTGCTGCCTTTGCTTTTTATGTAAATGTTAATGGTCTAGATAACTTTAAATGCAAACAAAACTGTAAATGTTTCTCTTGAAAATTTTCACATTAATTCTAAAATATTTCATAAGACAAGGAAATGAAATAAAATTTCATCACCGAGAAGGAACTAAACTAAACTAAAGTAAAGAACTTTTTATTTATTTTCTCATCTTGTTATACTTAAAGCTGTTTGATTTTAAAAATTAAAAAAATGTAATAAAAAATATATTTTTAATAAATATACGAAAAATAAATAAAAATCTGTACTTTCTTACTTTCAAAAACGTCACTTGTGCTTGAATTGACTGCGCAAAGGAAAGGTCGCCATCTTAATATAATTTGCCATCTTAGGGTCGCAATCCAAGCAATTTGTAATAGGAGGTTTCAGATCTGATGATTAGACTGCAGAATAGCTTTTTCATGAAGATTGTATGTAGTAAGAAGGTTGCGACTCGCTCAATGCGGCAATGCAATGTGAGTTCAATAGGAGAATTCCATCCCTTTTTTATATTGCAGCCCGGATGTACAATACTTAGTAATTTTTCAATTTCTTTCCGACATTATAAAACTTTCTGATAATGCTACAATCGCATGTGAACTTTTCATTAATACGACCTATTGAAATTATTATGTTTGATTTTTCTTTCAAATACAATTCTGATAAATATTTCTGATGTGTAACGTCTTTCCTCTCGCTTTACTGTAATCTGTGGGAGTGATTTCGTGAAAATGGACGGAAATGCGTAGCAGGAAACCAGACGCCGGGGAAGCGCGCGCTATTTCATTTGACTAATGAGCGCGCGCGGTGCTAGAGTTGGCCCTCAGATGGCACCAACCCATTTTCCGAAAGGTTGGTACTGTATTAAAAAAATATATTAAATAAAACACATTATTATTGTGAAGTTGTAATTTCATAACGAAGTTCTGTGCACTTTAAACAAATTTTAATTAATCAATTAGAAAAGATATATACAGAAAAATCAAATTAACGAAAAAATATTTTAACTGCTACCGGGATTCGAAACAATGGACCTCCATTCTATATCCGGGGATGGCGCGTTATCCAATTTCGCCACGGCAGTCTGGTAAGTCAACGAAAACTTTTTTACCTTATATGTAGTCTCTTTTTAATTGATTAACATTTTTACTCCCTTTCTTTTAACTCGTAGCGTCTGCTTGTCTACTTGTCGTCTTGTCTGCTTATCTGACGAGAAAACTTTGGATCGATTTTTAACCCTTTTCCCGTGATCCAATCCTGAAACTTTGCAAGCAGACTCGTGGCGACGATCAAGAAGATCTATCAAATTTTCGTTAAAAAAATTAATAATTATAGTATAATTTCGGATTTATAGAATGTTTTTTTTTGGTTTTTTTATTTTTAGAATTTTATTAGATTATTATTATTAGAATTTTAATGTTTTTTTCAAATTGGAATCATTACCAAAGTTTGATTACTAGCAACGGCGGCCCGATAACTCGCGGAATATTTTCTAAATTTGAATTACTCCGTCGGTATACATAATAGGTACTTCACTACGAATTTCGAAAATCTAAATTGACTGACAAATGTTTTTATAATTTAATCTTCAAAGCATAAAGTGTCTTATCAAAGCTCAAAACATCTGACATTTTAGAAATATATTAAATTACTGTAAGTTTAGTGTTATGTTATATATTTTAATTCGTCTTTAATATTGTTGTTATATTTTACAAAGAAAGGAAGTATAATAAAAACTAAGTTTTTAAGGGTTACTTTTTTTATTCCATTTTTAAAGCAATCCGGATTGAATATTTTCTAATGACCAAATTCTTAAATATAATAGTAAGTACACTCTTTTATCGACATCGCCAAAATTCTTTAATGACAGTTCACAGTGCGGCCGAAAAATGCACATGCATTTTATTTACTAATTAATAAATACATATATTGTGTCGGACAAGAAAAAACCGGTGGCCCTTAATCGGGCCTTTTTTACCAATCTCCATATGTTGGCACTGATGAACATTTTATTAAAGAAAAAAGTTTTTTTTTTGTATTTTGATTTTTTAGAATTAATTATTGCATTTTTTATCACACGAATTGTGAGCGCGAGCGCGCAGATGGGCAAGAATAAATAAAACCCTTTGGGTATGCCTAGCGCGCTCGACGCATTTTTTATTAAAAATAACCGAAGTTATTTATTGTAATTTTTGTATGTTTGTTTTTTAAAGTTTATTTTTGACATCACTGGGAGGTCGTTATCGGATTAATTTTGTTGTTAAAAATGTTTTTGTGTATGTTGTAAGCGATGTAAGAAGAAATCGCGGCGGCATGATTTGATTCTTGAAAAAGATTTTAATCTTCCCAAATCGTAATATTGGGCGACTGCAGTACGGTATCGCCACAGTCCGGGGGCATCGGTTTTACCCTCTAGCGACATCAGTACCGTGCCGAAGTCGCCATTTTATCGGTACCGTGCCAAAGTCGCCATTTTTATCAAACACAATTCAGTACCCTCTTGCGACATCGGTACCGTGCCGAAGTCGCCATTTTTATACAAAAATTATAAAATGTAAAAATTAATATGATTTTGTTCGCAATCACTTGTATATGGCTTTACATAATTTTATGTAGAAAAAATATTGAATTTGTGTAGCCAGGCTCGCCAGAGAGACCAAATATACGAAATTATTGCACCCAGCTTGGCGAGTCTGGCCCCCTTTTTACCGATTATCTCCATGAAGGATGAACCTGAGAGACATTTGTTATTGAAACAAAAGAAAGATAAAATATAAATGTGTAAAAATAGTATGTTATAACTATAGTAGAATGTTTAGTTACATGTTTATTAATATTTTGAATACGGGACCACTGCTCATAGAGCTGCGACTCGAATTATGAGTAGTGATCCCGCCGTCAGACAGAGGTCGGTGTCGTCGGTTTCCGAAATGCCGACCTCTGACTGGTCGTTGAAAATGCGCCTGGGCGTGCGGGCCCTGATTTTTTGATGAAATAAATTACGTGGCGCAGGAACCCAGAATTCAGTTCTGCTCCTGCGTTCACCTCCAGATCTACTTGCGACTTTCTCTTCTTCTCTACTCGACTCCTGCTTCAGCCTTTGGACCGCTCTAAGATTCTCAGCGAATTTTTATACGATCTCGCTTTCGTCTGAGAATCTGCGATATCGGTGCCATCAGGTTGACCTGACCGTAAGGCGGTGGAATCACCCCATATTTTTGCACGTTCCCGTCCGGAACATATATGTATTAATATATATGTATTTATAAATGAATTTTTAATAATAAGTGTCTGAAAAAAGTACAGATCATCGATAAAAAATGCAAGTGAGTAATAATTCGAATAAATATTTCCATATTTAGCTTTTTAAATTTTGAGGTTAATTTCTGTAGCTGCTCAATTCATAATTTTAATTGTGAGATGTCAAATGTTACACACATCATACTTTACTACTACTACTTTAAGGCTCGCTCGTTTTTTTTTATACGTGTTTAGGTTTTCGTGCTTCATGTATTCACTGCACGCACTGCTGTTGATATTAGCTATTTATTTGATATTAATAAAATCCGTCAAAGTACGCTACCAGTAGGTAGGTACCCCCAGCCATCGACAAACATTGATCAGTTCGGTGAAACCATAGTGCAAACGTGAAGTGCATATCTAGGCGTTGCAGGCTGGGGGCGGTTTTAATCCGAGGTTCGCGCGTCGATGGCGATTAATGCGTTCGGCTCGGCGGGATCCATCAATTAGACGGGCTAAACAGCGCGACTGTCCGCTGGGCGGGCCGGGCGGCCTATAATTCACGGCCGGAAATAAATTCAATTTGCTTATCCGACGGATGACGCGGCGCGTTTCGCGCTCGGGCCGGACGTGCCGCCATTGACGCCGCGGGGACCATCATCATCGCCGACCCAGTTGGACAAATTTCCAAATTAATTTTACGTTTCGCCGGCAGAGGGAACGGGGAAGATGGCGATTTGCGTAAAAATCGATATGAGCCCTTGCCCGGAATAACGTTGTATCCAACAATACTCTCATTCCGAGAAAAATTGAAAAAATGAAACCAGTTACAATTTATTACATTTTATATTTTAAATATAACAAACATATAATTATTAACTAATCTCAATATAAAATAGGGAAAAAAGCAATTAAATTTGAATCTATTGTAAAAAAACATGCTGAATCAGTGGAAAAACGTTGTATAAGAAATTTTCACAAACAACGTTATTCCGCAAAACGTTTTTTATTTATTCTGCTTTACTTAATAATGATTTTTAAAAGCAGCATGCTCATCTACCATGAATTCACAAATGTCATCGAGGTCCTTGAGCTTAGCAGCCTTATTTGTAGTGGATTGTAATTCATTAAAGTTAGTTCCAGGCTCCCTAACTGCATGATTTTTTTCCATACGGTAGCTAATCTTCCCCTTCTTCCACAAAGAGTTGGTAGAAGGCTATAGGAGGTCCATGATTCTAATTCTTTGTGAAAGGTTCTAGCTCTGATTGTGATGGGATCATCAGTAGGTAAAGAGCTTTTAAGGAACGATAAGTCTCTCGTACATATTATTACCTATCTCCGTCTGTTTGCTGAATGGCGTCGGACATACAATTTCTCATGATTACTTTTTTTATTGTAATTCAGTAACCTGAATTCTGATTGAATATTTATATTGATATTAAAATGGAGAAAATATCCCGGATTTAAACATTTTTGGCTCAAATTCGACCATACGAAAAAGAACTAGGAAGAAATAAACTTTTTGTATCGGTATTATTTTAAGTTACGATATAAAGAGCACTATAATGCCAGCATTATTATCTAAAAGCATTTCAAATATCAATATGGATAAATCAATTGAGTAAAATCGGTTAACGTTCGACAAAATAATCAATCAGAACTGCCAAATCGTATACAACATTATTCCACAAACATGTTCCGGCGGGTCAATTGCAGGTTTGATAATATTTTTTCTGGATAAACACTCCTTTCCTGCATCCTTCAACTTATTTGCTTTGATATCTTTCCAGTTTAAAACATTAGATGTTCGCTTTCTCCCTTTATTCATGTGAATTAAACCACGCTCCACGATATTGACGCGCGGCGACGCCATTTTGAGAAACAACGTACAACGTTCTTCCACAAACCAATAACTTTAAAATGCAGCCAGAAGCCTAAATATTTTTTTCTTGACATATTATCTACCTTAAACGATGCGTAATAACATATCCAACATAACTGCATCAATAACTCAAAATTGATATTTGTGTTGGATACAACGTTATTCCGGGCAAGGGCTCGATTATACACCAAAGGTGGAAAATATCGAAAGAAGAAAAGTCCAGGAAAAGTCAGGTGTTGTCATAATTTCACGGGATCGTGGCGGTGTGACGCAAATGAAAAACTTAAATTAATCAATGTTTTATTTATTAATTAGCTCTGAATCGTAAAAATTACGTACTTTTGCATGTCGGTTCTTAAAAAATAAGTTAAATTTGGGTAAAATCTATCAAACAGTGTAGATTTGCGCAGGAAATGGATCCATTTGAGAGGCTGGGGTGAAGCGCAAGGGGGGAATTTCGTCTGTTACCCGCAGGATCCCAAAGAATACCTAAGTATTTGTTTATAAAAAATATAGAAATTAAAAAAATACGGACAGACAACGAAATTTTTATTATTGGGATAAAGATTTATTATAGAAGTCTCACAGATACGAAGCTATTTATTTGGGAAACATATAAGGAAGTCTTTATAGGGTAGCCCAGGGATCACGATATGCATGAACGGGCTTAAATGGTCACTTTACACTATGTGACGTTCACCAATTCCACCGTAAGAACATCTACACATTATGAATTTTAGTTAGTTACGGATATTATTACATAGATGAATAAACCTTTTTTTGTACATCATTTTATACACCTCATGATTAATTTTGCCATTTGGTTGCGTTAGTGACACACATGGTTACATAGAGAATTATATATTTTGATAAATTATTTATACCAATGACATTTGCGATGAAGTAATGAATGCTCTTATTAGTTGTAATTTTCATTTAACTGAAGTATTTAAAAAATCTAAATATATTAAAAAAATATTTTGTTCAGAGTGTTTTTTTAAAGCATTAAGTCAATGTTTTCATTTTATTTTATAAGAATTTTGGAGTCACACTAATTATGAAAACGGAATGAGATCAGCTATTGGATAGGAAGTTACGGACGGACATTCGAAATTATTATTATTTGTCAAGATTATAAAAAAAATCATTAACGACCGTCTAAATTTGATACCTTGGTAAATTAGATATGATTGTATTTGAGCGGACCTGACGTTTACCAAGGACCATTACCACCATAAGCTATAGCTTCTATATCGCTCATGCTCATTAGCCGCCTAGTTGGCATTTTTCAATGCTAAAAAGCCACTATAAATACAGTGGACCACGCAAATTCGTCCTCATTGTCCCCGGCAGAATTTCTTTATTATTATCAGAAATTATAATAAATAGCATCTAAATATAATAATTTCGTTGTCTGTCCGTAACTTGCTGGAATGAAAACGTTAGATAATTAGAGTGTGACACGCAATCAACAAGGGGCTCATGATGCGCGGTCACGCAAGGGTCGTTATTAATTAATTGTAATAATTTCCCGTGATCTTTCACGGGTGTACGACTCGTAGTTTAATAAAATTGTTTTATATATCGCATTTTCATTTATATGTCGTTGATTAAATCGTTGATTAAAACGAAATTAAATAAATTTCTGAAGAATTAAATGTTCAATCAATGTATATTATAGATGTCTCACAGAGACGAAATGTGACAAACTGTTCTAAAAAATTTGGACATACCAACTCAAAATATTTTCAATTTAATGTTCAAAAAGAATGAAGCAGTTTTACAGTAATTTTTACCCACTTCATTTTTAAGCAATTTTCCGACGATAGGTACCTATTCCAACGAACCTACTTTGAAAGAACCCATAATCCTACGCGATATAATAAAAAAAAAATTCACCCCATATGGGGGTGCGACAGCGGTGTTCACATTTCGGAGCATATTTTAATTAGTCTGCCGAGTGCACCTGAAATTCTTGTGCATTTTTAGATACTGGCCTAATTAAGTTAAGTTCTCTCGTTCCCAGAATATTTCTGGCGGGACTTAACACCTTTTCACCCCGCCACCGAAGTAAAATAATGTATTATTTTAAAATTGAAATGAATTAATAATTATCAATAATCAAACGTGTGGTGATACCGCCAGTCGTCGCTACGGAAGATCGTCGACACCTGCTGAACGTATGAAAGAACGCGGGTGCATGTCATAAAGTAGAATCCAGCGATTGCTAGACTTACGTTATAGTATTAAACCTGAAATATTTTCTTTAAATCCACACTATAATATGTCTGAAGGTTTGGATATTAAGACATTTGAGTCCGGGGGATTTTGGCAGATAACAAGTAATACAGGTACAAAAAAAATGTGTAAGTAAAACATTAAAATATAAGCTATCAAACATAATAATTTCGTTGTCTATCCGTCCGTCTGTCTGTCCATCCGTCCGTAATTTTGTTCGAATTAACGGTTAAAAAAACAGCCGGAGTTGGGGCTTGAACCGCGGGCTACCAAACCCGAACCGGCCGATTAGTGCATTTGCTACGGCCGCCTCTCCGTAGACTACCAAAAAGACGCTATAAATATAAACTAAGGCTAAGCAAAGAATTTTTGATGGGTTAAAGCTAGTCAGGTTATATTGTTCAATATTGGCCCGAATAAAATATATAACATTCAAATTTGTTACTATGAGGTAAATTGTATACAATTCTTTATTGAAAATAAAATAAATACATACATGTTACAGTGACTTTAGTTAGTTATGTTATTGTCGATATTCTTGCGAAAACGACGTAATTGTAAAAATATTCGTTTTCAAAACAAAAAACATATTCATTCAACATTCAATACGGCTGTCAAAGTTCTATAGTTTCGAAACTTTTCAATATCAATAAAACATGAATGTGTGTTTTTTGAAGTTTTTTCGAAAATGCACAGTTTTTTTAAAAGAATCAACATCTCAATGAAGAAAGCTTTTGATTGCCTCAATTATTTTAAATATTCGAAGTTACATTTCTTAAGGTATGAGTTTTAGTTCTGTACATTAAACTCGAGAGAATAATCGAAATGATCAGTGTAGATTTTTTTACAACTCAATACTTAATAACTTAATAATTTTATAAGAATGATTAACTATTTAATAAAAAAAAATTAACACTACTAAAACTATTAAGATCAAAAAAATAAAGCTAAATAAACACATCACAGCAATACCCAGGCTTGAGAAAATTACACAGATGTACCTACTGCAATCTTACTAGGAACCGAACCCTGAACCTCCGGCATTACAAGCCAGTGTCATGCTCACTAGATAACGAGCACTTTTGGAAAATAATCCCAGATGTTAGTATTTCGTAGTAAATTTGTGATATAGTTCTTCTTTACAAAATTGTAAATAATATGTTGGACAGCCCTGACCTTGTAGCGTGTATCAGTTATAATATCCCGTCCTTACATACACCTCGACAAATTTTAACATTTCATCGCCAGAATTCCAGTACGAATTATCAGTCAAATGCTGTATTCAGTAGAATATTAAAAACTGGCAATGAATTTGGTTATATGGTTGACGTTTTCAATGACAGTCTAGTGAAAATAAAGTTTATACGTAAAAAGACAATATTATTTCATTACTAACTGCTGTTAACATATACATGTATATAATATGTTAACATATGCATGTAATATAATGTGTAAAATATATTTTTTAATGCACATTACTGCTCCGTATTTTATATTTTAAATTTAAATTTTTACAATGATATTTTAATGCTTATATTATGTTTTAAATTTATATTTTTAATATTTATACTCATACTTTAATGCTTATACCTGATACTTTCGCTGCTTATACCTTTTATTGCTTTTTATACATGTACTTTATATTCATATATTTTATATTTTATTGCTAATTTATGATATTGTTTAATGTATATACTTTTGATTTTATGTATTATTTTTTATGTAAAAGCCTGTAATGGGCGTAAAAAAGTAAATAAATAAATAAATAACTATACTATTTTAAACAATGGTATAAAATATGATACATATATATATTTACGATCCTCCAACCAAAATTGATTTAAATTATGACGAAATATTGAAAGAATATATGAGCGTTAAAAATTAATATATTTTTTCCGGAAATAAATAGGTTTTCACTGTTAGTTAATAAGCTTAAAGTTAAGCTAAAAAAATATTCACGTGAAGATAATTCCCCAGGTATTTGCGATGAAATATATGCATCCAAAGCGTCTGGAAAATGTTCATAATAGAACCTGTAACGTACATATTAAGTTAGAGACTTTCTGAATTAATACGGCCCAGACTTTTAGCCTTAAAAACAACACATATTGTATTCGTATGAATCTGTATAGTTTAAAATTTTATATTAGTTATGTTAATTTTATACATATTAACGTTCGTCTTTAATACCTTTTTAACTTCTTTTGTAACATAGTATTGTCACGTGTCGTCGCTGCGGGAGGCATATAAAAACACTGGAAATGAATTAGTATATCACTCGTTATTATCGTTGGGTAACACTTCATTTATAGTAGAACTCATAGAACATTCAATTCTCGTGCACAGAAGTAGCACTGGTTATTTCGTCGCTTATGTACTTCGCTCGATTATTTCGCTAGTATCTATCGCTTCGATTGTCTCACGACTGGCCTGTCTGGACGTCGCCTCGCGGCGTATTTCGCGCCGAACAAAATGTCAAAATAGGACCCTTTCGCGCCGCGGCGGAGTCACGGTATTTACACCTAAATTCCAAGGAGAAAGTTCTCGTCACTTCTATGCTGTTTTAGTCGTTTACAGACAATTGTAGACCGTTCTAGATCCTTCGATAGTGTTGTGACATACTGCAAGAAATTCGGACAGTGCGTAATTCCTTCTGCTTGCCATTCCGTGACAGTATCTTTTATTGGAAATAATTTTGAGTACGTGGCATACAATTTTCACTTCGTGAAGGATTGTACCAATGCCGAATAATTTGCGAGGTAAAAATATGTCATCAAATTCTTCTTATTATTATTATTTCTTTTTATCATTATATGTATCTACTTTATTATATTTCTTTGATTTTGTGTTTTATACATACTATTATTTGATTTATTTTTATTTTTTACGTTATTTTCCCTGTATTTTTTTCTTTCTTACTATTATGTTACTGCTTTTATTTCTGTGTATTTTATGTATTATAATTATGTATTTTGTTTTCAATAAAAACATATCTTAAGGCGGGGACTGTGAATGTCTTTGTTCGAGCCACTTCGCAACGGTTTATATGACCGGTGCGGAGCAGCACGGTCCTGCTTGTTAGTAGAAAAAAATGTCAACCTGGAGAAGATTGAGTAGGACCGACATGGAAGCTTTTACTCTTAGAACGGTCCTGGGTAAGCGGTGGGTACCATTCACTGTGACATGAGGTGTGATATTGCATCTCTGACAATCCATTGTGATATAGAAATGAAGTAATTGGGTAAGTAATAAATAAGGACCGGTTGTACTAACCTGAATTATAGTTGGCGACGACAGTTTAAGCTGCGAATCTCGCTTAAGCTGGTGCGTGTGCAGACTGCGCGTGATTTTTGACGTATTATCAAAATCGTTTCAAAATATTGAAAAAAAAATACAAATTTTTGACGTCGCATATCTCCTCAACCTTTTACATTTCACCCAAAGTGTAAAAAATATTTTCTATTTCAAATCGAGTGAAAAAAACTCTCACGGAGTTTTTGTTACTAAATAGGAGACATCCTTTAAAATAAGAATACGGAGAATATTTAAAAATATTTATGTGTTAAATATGTAAAACGGATATTTTATACGAACCGTATATTTCACTGAGAGGCAAATCTCCATGTTTCGCTGAAGTCTTATCCAGCGTCATCAGGAGAGCGACCTATCACCGCGGGGGTGGAGGCCGAACTGATTATTTCTTCCAAGGTCGTAAATTATATGCACTTTGTTGTGGAGTGTTCACTTCTTTTATGATAGAGGTACATAAATATACAGTTCGTGTAAAATATCCGTTTTATTTTACACACAAATATGTCCAACGACCGTAATAATAACCTTAACACTTTAATATTAAAAAATATTTATTTTTGAGTAAATTTTAGGAATAAATGTTTATTTATTAAATATACTCCCGCGAATTGGTATAAATTATTTTATCAAAAATATTATTTCGTGAAAATGAGGATTTAAAAAAACCAATGAGCGTGTTGGAATGAACGCTTGAAATGCGCAAATTTTTTTAATAAAGCCAAAAGTTTATATTTTAAATTCAGCCAAAACAAATATAAAGTCAATATGACCGCTCTCGTTAGCCTGGGTAGCTTAATAATTTTAATTGGATAAAATTTATTGCATATTTTTTTCAACAGTACTTAATCACGTGAGTTTTTTTAAATGCTCTGTGAAATATCTGGTATCATAAAAACCCGTGAAATATGAGGATTAAATTTGTCTTAAAACTCGAATGTTTATCAGAGCTTAAAATATAACAATGTAATGTATTTAAAAATACATACAACACAGGGGCTTGTTAGAGTTTTATATTTTATATTTTTTTCGTTATTATCACTAATTAATAAATCGAAAATTAATTTCCGGTGTTGTAATTTGTCTCCTGCAGTCATGCCACGTGAAAATATTCCATAAAAAACTAACCCATAAAAACAAAGTTTTTATTATACTCCCTATCTCATTGAAACAGGTTTCGCGCCTACTCCACGCGTCGAGCGTCGAGCTTAAACAATATATAATTCGTTAAAATTTCGAAAAATCCAAAATTATATCATAATTATTAAAAATTTTTAAAGGAAAATTTGTTAAATCATTTTTATCGTCTCCACGAGTCTACCTACAAAGTTTCAGCTTAATTGGATCATGGGAAAAGGGTTAAAAATCGATCCAAAGTTTTTTCGGCAGACAAGCAGACGCTACGAGTTAAAAGAAAGGGAGTAAAAATGTCCCGAAACATGGTTTCCAAAAATTAGTGTTTGATAAATGTTTTTAATGAGCTGTCTAGTGATCGGGTTTACTCTTTGATTAATTCGCGCGGAGTTGGACTTTTATAAATTTCTCCACTCTGAATTTGAGATTTTTTGAAAAGCGAATCTCGCGATATTAGAAGGGAGGATTTAAATCTCCGTTGATTGTAAGAGGATAATATCAGGAGTCAGATTAAAGCAGCGGTTTTCCAAATGGCTGCGGTCGGATGAGTGTCCAAACTGGGAAGCCAATTAGCAAGTTGGGCAGTTTCGAAAGGTATTATAAGTGGGAGCTCCACAAGCCGTTAATATTTTACAGTTTAACAAGGGCTGGTCATTTTTTAGATGTTTCAATTAAATTGAGGTTTTAAAAAATAAATTGACAACAAGGTTCATAAAAAACGATAATAATCATTAATTTAAAAAAAGCACAAACTTTTTACAAACCACACATATTATTTTAAATATCTACCGGTTTCGATACCACTGTATCTTCGTCAGGATAGATGCGCAATAGATGTTTAATAAATTAAATAATAAATAAATAAAATATCGTGTTTCAAAATTAAAATTCAAATGAAACATTGAAATGGTAAAAATAATGCATATTGGGTTATATGTTAAACTTAATAGATAATTAATTATAATAAATTTAGTGTGGCAATGTGACCGATACAAAGTTTGTTAATTTTTTTAAAGTTTGATAATTATGCACAACTACAAAGTTAAGGCTATAAACATAAAATAATTGACAATTTCATACATTTTATTTTTATTTTTAATCATTTATATACCCCAGGCTAAACAATTTGGAATTAAGAATGAAGGTAAAAGAAGGATAAAAAAAAGCTAGAGTAGAACAGAATTGAAAATTTGCTGAATTTATTAATTTAAAGACATTAAAAAATTGACATCCTATTATTATCACATGTTATATAGAACTGATTATTCTGCGGGCTTAAAATTTTTTAAAAACTTTGTTTAACTTAATTAAATTATCATGACGTATTATCGTGAGTTATGTACTTTCTCGCTTTAAAAGTTAATTTCTCGTTTTTTACCTTTTACTTAAAAGTTTCTATCATAACGGGATTCTAACAAGATGAAAAACTGAATATACTTATATTGCTGAATAAATATTGTTTCTTCCACTGCATCTTAACAACGCTTTATCAAGTTGTGTCCATTTTTTCCAAATGAAGTGGATAAAAGTACACAAATAAATTACAACAAATAAGTCAATAATTTTTGTTATTGCCAACATTCTACAAGTTTTTCGATGCTCTGCGATAAAAAAGATTCGGTTTGGCTCGAAGAATTCGTCATTCGAACAGGAGGAGGCATCCAAAATGTTCACTTTTGTCTACTTGAGATTCAATTTTGAAGGCCTGTAATAAAACAAAATAATAAATATAACGTAGAGCAGAGCATTTTTTAGAATGAAGGAAAACCCTTGGCAATTTGTTTTACTTTTGGCGGGCATTTTAAAATTTGAAATAAAAAAACTGACACTATGATAACATGTAATATATCATTTTTATTGATTTTATTACTATTATGAACTAATACCAAATTAATGTGATTCCAGTTCTATCAAGAAATACCACACCACTGAAACACCAGTTCTAAAACGATAAAATAGTTAAAGCATAAAGATTAGCATAAGATTAGTATTAAATAGCTACTCAATTGTACGACATTGACTTGTTTTGATTTTTACTTGCAAGCAAGATGTTTCACGTAACGTAACTCAGGTAAGAATACCTACCTACCTTGTACGTAATTCTACAATATTTTCCCATCCTGCGGTGTCTTGAACTTGATTAACCCTTTCCATTTTCCAACCCCACGAACCTTAATCTTACGGAGCGGGTTTCTTACGCGAGATAAGAAATTGGATTGGGGATGTTTATTTATATACCTTCTTCTTCTTTCGCTTGTATCAGATCTTTGGATCTGTTTTCTCTTTGATCATTCAGTGGAGGTCAAATGCCAGCTACCTTTCCATCTTTAGAGTAGCCAGTCTATTGTCATCTGTCCGCTGGTCTCACGTGCATCATGATGCGTCTCTTTTGTGTTATTTTGTGTTTCTCCTTCATCTCGCGACATCTTCCTCGTTGCACGACCTTCTTATAGCAGTGTTACATATTCTATTGCTTAGGGTTGTTCGTAAAATGAGGTGAAAAATTCTTATAACTGAGATTCTCAGTGTAGATTTGGCTCCGGTGACTCGAATTTCGGTCATATATATATATATATATATATATATATATACTATTTTGTATATTCGAACTATTGTGCCATTAATGTATATTATAGATGTTTCATAGAGACGAAACTGTATTTTTTCAAGGGAGAGTAGGTACAGAAGTCTTTTTTGGGTGGCAATAGGACTTACGACCTATCGTACGGTTGGCTTAGGTGATCAATTTACACACGTGTAACGTTTACACATATTTAACGTCACTTTACAGATATGTAACGTTACATAAGTGTAAAGTAATCACCTAAGCCAACCGTACGATAGGTCGTAAGTCCTATGGCCACCCAAAAAAGACTTCTATACCTACTCTCCCTTGAAAAAATACAGTTTCGTCTCCATGAGACATCTATACTATACATTAATTGATTATTGATGTTCCTGTGACAAACAATCCAGTTCTGTTCTGAAAAATTTGGACATACTCACAAATATTGTGCCATTATTCAGAATACAAACATCGCAATTATTTTTCTACCAAACTAATTAAAACATTTAATTCTCCTTATTCTTTGGTTACTATAATGTCATAATATCTTAAGACAAAATAGATGGGACCTACTCAATTACATATGCACGCGTAAAGTTTCTATGAGAAATGTTAAGAAATGTCGATTTCGATATTTCTACAATTGGAAAATTGGAAAGTGGAAATTGGAAGTGGAAAATAGTTTTTGTATTTAATTTAATATTTGTATATTTTGGATGAAGAAATTAGTAGACCTGCGTGAAAAAACTAATTTCTAACAATTTTTAAAGTAATATTAACACTTATTGTAATACATTTGTCAAATGTCATCACATCAAAATTGATGTCACTTTTGACAAATGTCATCGCGTCAAAATTTATGTCACTTTTGACAAATGTCATCATGCCAAAATTGATGTGATGTCGTTTGGCAAAAGTGTACAATATACTCGTATATAGTAGCGGTTAAGACATGATTGTGAAGATGACGTAAAACCAATCAGAATAGATGTGAATATTTATGCGAATATAAAATATAAATATTGTCATGACTGTCTAAAACAATAAGAACTACATATAATCGAAGCCTTCCGAAAATTCTAGCTTCTTCTTCTTCTTATGATGCCATCTTCTATCGGAAGTCGGCGATCATTCTGCCGATTACGATTTTATTTACCGCCGCACGGAACAACTCAGTCGATTTACACTTATACCAGTCCCTTAAGCTACGCAGCCATGAGATGCGGCGTCTTTCTACGCTTCTTTTACCACTTGTTTTCTAAGATTCTATATATTCTAGATAATATAGATTCTAAAGATTATATCGACAATTCTAGTAGAATTTAGAAATAACTCGAATGCGCGGAACTATGCCGGAGACTTCGAGAACAACACACACGTGTTTTGACAGCAAAGCATGACCATAGAAGTGAAAGCTGCGATTAGTGCCAATTATCATCGGCCAGAAAAAAAGAGAGTACATATCGGCCATTCGAAAGTGAATAAGCGCGACACGAGACGGGCGAATATTCTAGAAAACTGAAAAGTGTCCCAAAGACACAAGTGGAAGTCTAGAAGTGGCAATTAGTGCAAATTACATAATAGTGATCAAGTTCATGTCCTGTGAATTTTGATAAATATAATTTATTTCAATGTTTGTTTTGTCCCCCACCGCCGTGATCCCCTGGCAATATTACTATTCAATAGATGCAATTTGTTGAGGCGCCGTTGCAGAGTTCGGAAACAGCCCACGTCTGTAATTTTGCTATGGCTTTGATTATTTATTCCACGCGGGCGGATCCAATAGCCATTTCGTTTATTAGCCGACTGTGTAGATACAACCCGGCGGATCTCCGCGCCCGGATGAATTATACATATTGTTATTTCGGTGCAGGGTAATAACTTACGACCGGACCCGGTAGGGCCGTGCATTATTAAGGCTTCAAAGAAATCTCTTTTGGAGGGCACATACTTCATTCCGGCACTGTTTGGCGGTATTCCCGCGCGAATTATTCACGCGGGATCCGCCGGGCTCACGAAAACAAAAGGCGGATCGTGCGCTTTCAACTATTTTAAAAATGGTTTTAAATGCAGATGACTCATACGCACATTTAGACCCAGCAGAGAGACGATCGAACACAAAAATAGTTTCCATGAGGCATTTTCCATATAAAACACGGCTGGAAGTTTTGTGGTTAATGAGATCGGAATGTTTTACTGTGTGGCCCTGTTGTGTTTGGTGTTTTGATCAGAGTATTAATATAATAACATATCTTCTACTGCCAGAAAGCAACCGATTACTAAATAATCGGTTGCTTTCTCAGGTATCATATATAATAGAATAATCCAGGGTCTCTAGAAAATTCTACGATATTCCATCGCCTTAGTAAAAGATTACGTAGGATAGTCTAGAACGTTCCACATGTTTCTCGTTACCTCTAGAATAAACTTTTCGAAGGGTTTTTTGCTAAATAAGGAGTCACGCCATACGGGCTCAGGCAATTTAGTTTAGACTTTAACAAGGCGACCTCTTCGTGATACTACCGAGCGAACTAGTGTGATTAGTGATTCATGATAATTACAACACGCGATATTAGTTAGTGACCAGCATAAATGAATAAAGGCTACCGGGGCGAATAGTTTGAACGAACGAACACTGAACGGAGTTTATGAGAAGTGATCTAAGCAATAGAAATACCATTAATTAGTGCGATTAAAGAACAATTCAATAATACGTGTGCGAAATATTCAAGAGACATTTAACGACTATAAAAATTAAGAACGGTACTACAACTTAATTCGTTTTCAAGACTTACTTTGGTAATAATAATAACTAAAAAATAAATTAATCTAAATTAATTTTCATTGTTTTCATTTGCCTCACAAAGCCACGTCCCGTGACAGTATAGTATACTGCATAGTATCGGTATAGTATAAAAATCTTTTGTATAGGTGTATAAATATCTAGAATTGGTATAGTGATAATTATATAGGTACATTAAAACATAATTCCATTTTCTGAAAAACCATGAAAAAGTCTAAAAATATCAGCCAACATGTCTTAAGTCCAAAAAGCATATATAATAATAATAATAATAACAACAGTAATAATAATAATAATAATGATATTTTTTTATTCCAGCTTAACCAGGTTGTAAGTGCAAGCCCCGGTCCACCATACAAATTACACGTTACCTATAGGTTATATTGAAGCATAATACATAGAGAAAAAATATAAAAAAATAAATAAAGAGAAGAGTTATTAAATAATTAAAATAATATAAACTTACAATAAAAATAAGACAATGAATACAACTACACATATAAAAGAGATTTGAAAGTTTTTAAATAGTAATACTAATACAAATTCTAAAATAATAATAATAATAGTATGGAATGCTTCAAGTCTTATTACACTACCGCACGTTACGGTTATGGAAACTTTTAGATATGTACCTATTACATTCTATTCACTACTTAAAAATATAAGTTATCAAAATATGTAGTACCAATTAACAATATTATGTATTTAGTATAAAATTTTAAAGTATTTTTACTGTAATAATGGCTTACGTACTTATTACTTCATACTTACAGATGATTTTAATCGTACCTCTTTTTGTTTCACGACTTCATAAAATATGAAACAAAAAAATTTAGAAATATTATGATTTTCATGTTCGTTAAATAAATTTAATAATTGTGACGCTATTTCCATCGAACAATGTGGTAGTGATATAGAAACAAGACTGAGAGAACATTTTAGAACATTCAGGGGACTTTCGGGATACTCTGAGATGGCGGACCACTGCATCGAACATGATCACTCTTTTGATCAACACAATATAGGGGATTACATCTGGAGGCTAAAGGACATAAACTGGATGCTTTAGAGGTAGGTACTTGAAATTAATCGAGCTATTCAAAATGGAAATAACCTCATAAATATTCAATACCCTGCGTCATCTCCGTTACTAAAATAATAACGGTTGTTAGTGACAATGAATCTCCCCCCTCCCCTATCCTAACATTATATTGTTCGGTCATATTGTTTTTAAAATAAAACACAAATCACTTTGTTTTCACCACGTTATTATATATCAATCAATCTGCATGTTACGAGAACAATGTTTACAGATTTTATATCTAATAAAGTGGTGAAAACAATGTGATTTGTGTTTTATTTTAATTCTTCTTTTCTATTGTTCATTTTATATTGTTAATTTATCTTAAATATGTTCTATTTGTATTGTTATTTTTAATTATTTACTGTAAAACGTGTTTTGTGTTAGGTATATAAAAATCCTTTTAATTTCCTTTTACTGGAAAAGCCCACTAGGGCGTTTATTATTAATAAATACATAAATAAAAAATAATGTCACCACAAAGTTAAGCCTTCATTCAGAAGAAAAAAATATTCTTCGAACAATTAATATTGTTTTTCTTTTTATTGTCAGTTCTAATGTTGCCTTTGAAGATGATGGGTGTCGTAATTGAAAGCGCTTAGGCTTAAATATTATTACTCGACAGTGAGTTAAAACTCAGTGTTTAAATTAAATTGTTATTTTTTATGTTTGTAATATTTTACGTTTTAAATTACAGATAAAGGCGCTCCCGTTGGAAATATAATCCATCCCTGGGGGGTCGCGAGGGGATTTTATTGTCGGCTGGCAACACTCGCTGCGAAAACTTTTGACAGTTGCATACTTGCGCCGCAGCTGTTGACGGTTTGACTTCTTGGCTGCTTGTTGTATGAGAAATTTAATTTAACGCGAAAAGGGGAGTTAAAGTAGTCAACCCAGACAGGACTAACAGTGAATACCGGTAATGAAACAACAAATCCTCTTATGCAGTGCACGGCGCCTGGTGAGTGGAGTAGTTGTATACGTCTGTTTTTGTTTTTACACTTTGTTCACAGATGTAGTTTGCCCAGTTTTGCATGTACATCAGTTTAACTAACGTTGTACAGGGTGCAACAGAGCTAGTCCAATTTCTGTCTTAATTACGAGTCCAAAACGTCCCAGTTCAATTTTGCATTTTTTTCCAATATTTCTCACTTATTTTCTGTTATTTATTTATTATAGCGTCTATTTTTTTTTTTTTAATATTTCTTACTTATTTTCGGTTATACAGGGTGTCCCGTATTTTGACGTCAAGCCGAAATCGGGTGATAGTCATTATAGTTATCAGAAAAATATTTTTTAAAATCATGTGTTTTAAAAATATCAAGCATTTAAAAAAATCAAAAAAATATACACCGTGTGTAGGTTTTTTCACTCCTATTGCTACAAATCTTTATTTTTCTCAATTTTTATTATTATTGTGTAATCCTGAATAATGTCCAAATCCAAAATTCAAAGCCAACTGCTCCAGCTTGAAAGAAAATGTCACTTTTTGACCAAACCAAGTATTCAAAATCAATAATTTGCCCAGTTTTAACTGACCGTCTTTTAAATTTTTTAAATATTTTCTGATAACCATTATGGCTTGTGGCCTATCACCCGATTTCGGCTTGAAATACAGGACACCCTGTATATTGAATGTAAGTTGAACTATCATGAAAGTGAATTAAATCAAATATGAAAAATTTATTCGCTTCAATGCAAGTCAAAAAAATTGATAAAATTTTTTTTGCAAGTTTTTTATCATTTTATTTGACTTGAATTTGAAGCAAATGTATTTTCATATTCGATATGAGTCACTTTAGTCATTAAAACATTACTTTTTATTCGTTTACGTCATTTATATTTCAATGATTTATGATTAACAGCCTAGACAACCGAAACGATCGTCTAGTTATTTGGAGAAATTAGATATATCTACAATGGAACCAAAAGAATTGTGTTTAATTTTTATTGTAAGCGTAAAATTTCGTTGTATGTCCCTCCGTTATTTCGTGTAACGTCCGTAATTTCACGGCTAAAAAAACAAATTAAACGGCCGGAGATGGGGCTTGAACCCCGGGCCACTGAACCCGAACCGGCCGCTTCATGCATGTTGCTACGGCCGCCTCTCCGTGGACCGTCAAAAAAATACCAGAAATGTATACTAGGGCTAAGCAAAGACGCGAACCAACGTTCCGTCATCTTTGACGGGTTACAGCTGAAATATTTGTAATGAAATAACGCAAAATCGTAAAAAAATATGAATGTATGTTTGTCGTTCATAGTGACACTTTTATCTTCTTGTCTTTCATGATATTTCATTTTTTGTGAGCACCATAATCTTCTTGCATGGATTTAAAAGTATTAAAAACAATTCAGTTTTATTCTGTACATTAATTAGTTTACAAATTTCATTTTGTATGTTCATCCTTTTTTGAACGAATATGAATTAACTTAATTAATTAATTAATTAATTAACGACATATGAATGAAAAGTCTGTCTGTATTTGGACGCTTTCACCGCCAATGCATTATTAGTCTGATAATATTCTCTGTAAAGTCCATTAATTATTAAAATATTTAAATCAGACTGTAAATGGAGTTTAGCAAAGCTCCGGCGGCAGTAATAGGACATGCAACTTTTTTGCTTTCAAAAAAGTATTGTGAAATGGACAATGCCACAATATCTCGTTAAACAGCACATTTGGTTTAATATTTTTATGGTATAAATGTACGATACAAAAAATCGTTTTGTGAAGGATAACTCACTCAATTGAAATAAAAAAAAGACATGTGATATTTATGCACGAAGCCATCGATTAATTTTTCAGTTTAAAATATTTTCAATCACAAATGAATACTGCAATTGAAATTTCTGGTTTTTGGGTTCAAATATGATTTATTTTACTTTAAGACGAAGTACAATGTCAACTCAATCAATATTATTGAAAATGCCTTTACAAAATTGAAAATCTTTCGTAGGAAAAACTAAGAACACCAACAATTGTTTATTTTTTGGTTCTAAAATTTTGAGTTGTACAGCTTATCCAAGGAAACCATAAATTTCTGTGGATTAATTTAGGTCTCATTTATTATTCTCAATAATGATAACTATCTGTAACCCATTAAAAATGACGGTACTTTTACATGTCGGTTCCTAAGGAATTAATTAATTTTATTTAAAAAAAAAATTTGAGAAAAGAAATTATTATAAAAAAGTTATGGATCTTACACGAAGTTACGGGAACAGATAGATGGACGGACGGACAGGCAGACAAATAAATTATTATAATTGGGATTACGAATGTCCGGTCATCCGAGACTTCCTATCCAATAGCTGATCTCATTTCGTTTTCATAATTAGTATTTAGCGGATCTTATTCCATTTTCAAAATTAATATGATTTCAAATTTGTTATGAAATAAAATGAAAACATTGACTTAATGCTTTCTTAATAAAGTACCTACTGTTTAGATTTTTTAAAGTACTTCAGTTGAATGAAACATAAACCATTACTACATCGCGTGTCATTGGTATTAAAAATTAATCAAAAAATATAATTCTCTATGCAACAAGGTCCGTCATTAACGCCACCAAAGGCACAAATAATGTTGAGTTATATGAAACGAGGTACAAAAAAGTATTATTCTCTACGTAACAATGTCTGTCACTAACGCTATCAGATGGCTCATATAATACAATAACGAGGTATAAGAAGCAAAAAAGCATGATTCTCTATTTCTTTCCATTACTAACGTTATCAAGATACTACGCTACTCGAGATAGCGCTTTCACAGCTTTAACTGGCGGCCGATATATATATATTATAGATATAATATATATAAGATATATATATATATAGATATATATATATATATATATATATATATATATACTAAAAGAACATCGAAACATACGAAACACTTTATTTTATAAATCTATTAAAAATTGACACATTTAAAAAGTAATTAAGAACTTTTAATTTTAAAGCTCAACTAATTTTAAACATGTAAATTGAATAATCAAACAGTAGCGCGTTTCTTCCATCTTCCGCCTTCTTAGTTCTTACATAGGAGTATGACCTACAGCAGTGTTTGAATTGTTGACATTTTACAAACTACAATTTACAGGTTTCAAATATTATTATAAGTTTTAACAGCCTGTGTTCATAAATAGAAGCTGCAATTCAATCATTTTTGAGATAAATCAGTTTTGTTTATGAAGTAGTTTAATAAATCATCATTTACCTCCGGGATCCAGGAATAACCTTTCATGAAATTTAATACAAGTATAGGTAGTTATTTCATAATTTTGTAAATATAGAATTAACAGCGTAACGCTCGCTTGGCTTGAACTAGTTTATGAAATTATTAGTTCTCTACAAACTAATATTTAAAATAAACTGCTAATATATGCTAATATTAAACTGCTGCTATAATTAGCTTTTGTCGATGTAATTTTTGTTTGCGACAGTCTTTATTTTGTTTTGAATATGATTTATAATTTGATTTATCATATAAAAAATTAGCCTGCGTACGTTTGTGCAAAACTCGAAAAGTAGCGGTCGATTGATTTGAATTTTTGATACAAAGTTGCATTCAAATACGCGCATGTTTTTAAATACCTAGTATTATATAGATGTCATACCTGTAACAAGTAAAACATGTTATTTAAAAAAAACATATGTTCAACGTAAAAGCTATAATAAATACCAAATATCAGATACATAATAAATATCTAATAAATATATAATAGATACATATATAATAAATATCATGAGCCACAGCAACGCGTGGCCGGGTACATTTAGTTTATCATAAAAAGTGTATTTTGTAATTACATCATATTCAAAATGTTCATATAATATTTATTTGTACTTAAATGTGTAACAATTATGATATAATTATAAAATGAATGATCAAGGACTATATATTAAGGTCAATAATGACCTGTTGACGGTCTGTTGAAAAATAAATTAAATAACGTATGAGTTATCTTTAAAATTACACAATAGTTCAGTATTCCGAAATAAATGGACAAACGTCGAGAGTAATATTTATGCAGATAATAAATATTCAAACATATAATTAAGTTCTGTAATAATATTGGTGGTTTAGTGGTTTAGCACACAGTTAAACAAAATATGATATTGTGGTCACGAAAATATCGCAAAACATATATTTAAACTAAGCATCCGATCTCTGTAAATTGGAGCACATGAGCATAGAGCCGTGTATGCATAAAATACATATCAATTCAACATAATCGATGCTTGCACTCTCCTACGTATCAGGGTGTTTCAAAAAGTAACAGAAAATTCAACATATATAGACATTTTTCCACATAATCGCAAAAATTTTGGTTAGATGGACCAAAATGAGGGTCGTATGGGGGATGTTGTAACTTGTAACACCCAATTTTCTTCTACATTTAACGATATCAACATGACCTACTATGACGTTTGCCCCCATTCGGGGTGTATTTGGTGTGAAGCTTTTTTTTTTTTTTTTGAAAGAAGTTTAAATGGGAAGTTTAAAAAAGAAGGCTTTAAGAAAAGTTTTAAAAGCGATTTTACTTATTATTTTTTATTTTATATTTTATATTTTATTTATTAAAAGTCTAATATATTATTTGAGATCTGCTTTTGCAAGCTTAAGGCTAAGTTTAAAATTTATTTACGTGATTGAATTAAGTTTACGTTTAGTCTAACATATAATTTGGCCAGTAATCGTCTAGTGATAGTAATTTAGGACTCCTCGTTGTGACGCGGTTACTCAGTACTTTAGTAGCGTAGCAGAAGAAATGCCATTGTATTCATACGAGGTGAAACTAACCTAACATTATTAACGCGCAACATGAGCCGGACTCAAAACGACGGTCGATTGAACAGACTAACAAAATCGCCTTTCATGGTGGCGCATCCGTCATTTCCTCGCATCCGGTAGCTGCGTCGCGAACATAAATATGTCTACGTAGATTTTTCGCCTAGAACGATGCCGCCTGGTTACCGAGGTCTCATATTAGCGCCTGTGGACGGATTCCACGGCTGAGTGCGGGGTCACGATTACGATGGAATATTCAGATGGATAAATACCACTTGCGAAATATAGCCTAGGGCGCTCTGAGTATAACTTGGCATCCGCATAATACAACCGACGGTACATAATAGGAACTTAGCGCTAATATTGCGCAACAACACGCAATATCTATTTTTTTACGTATTTTTTTGAATGCAATAGTATACTGGATCTGCCGGTCATCCAGATTAGATAAATCACGGTCGATTAATACACGGTTATACTTATTAAACACACACACAATACTCAAAATGCAAATTAACGGCTGGGTTCTCCAGAATACATACATACAATGCTTACAACTGGCGCGATCGGTGGTCTTCGGCCCGATTTATCTGTTCATGGTATATAGTGGAAAGAGTAAACATATATTCATAACAACTAGGCGCAACAGAGGCTCAGGGCAAGCTTTGTCTGACATTATCACAGCCCGAGATTCTAAGGGAATGGAAGATACAGTTTTGTAAGTGAAATTTAAGAAGTGTCTAACCACTTCTGTTCAAACGTGGATTCTAGATGCCCCCCCCCCCCCTGTAGGGGGGAGGGGGATGCGGCCCCAGAGCATCGCCGCATCCGGTGGTTAACTCCTGTTTAGACATAACCTCCCACACTAAGCTGCAGACCAAGATCAAGCCGAGACTCTATTGCTCCTGCTGGAATCCCCGAAGTCCTCGCTTCCCGGCGACAAACATATCAGGAAGAAATCCCGCGTCTGATATTAAGGTTTGTATATTGTCCCGCGGGGCAGTCAAATTGACTGGTGTATAATGATGAGGATCCCACGTTGCGGCTACATGAGCCGGATTATTATGATGTTTACTGCTGATTAAAGGGCTGAATGAACTAACTGGGTGACTGGAAAAGACTCTTCCTTGAGCGCGTCAGTCAGAGCCATGTTAGCATCGCCAATTATAGTTGATGTGATTGATCCCACGGTGTAGTCTTATTGACTAGAGATATTAAATGATGGTAAATCAGCATGATTATTACAGTTGATTGTGTAATTCCTGATATGTTTCTCGCTGGCCGGGAAAGGAGAACCCCGAAGGTCTCTGTATACAGCAAATTAGAAAAGGTGGTGAATGATGAGTATGATGGTGTTAGTAATGTTCTCGCGCAGTGTATAGATTATTAAATTGCTTCCTGCTTCTCATAGTTGCTCGTCCATGCGGAACACCCTGTCTCGTACGTTGATGAGGTCTCAAACGAAGGTTTTGATTAAGGTACGGCTACCTGAGTCTTATAGCTGACATTCATGAACATTCATATCCGGAATTCGTGCTCGTCGGGCCAAGGGGAGTGAAAGAACGTAGGGGTTTCTTCCCTCCGGCTGTGTTTGAGGCACGACTCTCCGGACCGATTCGAAAAGCTTCACCTTTGCTTGACTGAACACATTTTAACTGTGTGGAGGCTTTGCACAATTCTACTTAGTCCCACCCAGAGTGTCCCCGCAGTCCCGTTCATCCCCTGGACCGAGAACACGCACCCCGTCATTTGATCCCAGTTACATACAACTATCTGTACCGCGAGTGTATCTCTTTCTTCAATCCCCTTCATTATTCCATTTATACAACAATCACGTGACTAACCTCGAGAGTCTAGCACCGGTAATAAGATCTCATTATGCTACGTTGGAAGTTAATATTGCACAACCGGACGAAATGCCTATTTCCCGCGATCCTATTCAATTTGTAAAACGCAATAATATGTATTTATATATGTTAGTAAAACGTTTGAAATGCAGAATGCACGTACAATGACCTCGCTTCTATCCTAAAGATAATTAAGAAATAATTCCGACGTCACGTCCCGACAAGTACCAACTTGTTACCGCGTCCGTTACCGTCGAACTCTGAACCCACGTAATGAAATGAATAGTGACCATGTGACAATGACAAATTATATAGCACGAACATTCCATTTGATACACATAAGAAAATAAAGAATAAATAATATTAAAGGTTCTTATCTTATTTCTGTAGTTGGTCTGCTTCTGAGATGGCATCCTGATCCGAAGTCATATGACGGGCCTCTCCAAAATTGAGCAAATACCACCGCCTGTGCAGCCTTTCACTTTCCTTCCATCGAGAATGTTGTTCGTTAGTACAAAATTCCGCGATCCTTAGCTGAAGACCGACTGTATCTAAATTAATTATTTCTATACAATATATACAATTTGAAATACGTCTTTATAAGAACTTGATAGGAACAAATCGTGTTTAAAACGATTGCCCAATGATACGCAATACAAACATGTACCTTGTCCAATAACCTCGCATCCGTGTTTTGATAAAATAGATATAAAACCCAGTTGCATTTTTAAAATATATTATTTGTAGGAAATTTCTCGTACGATCTGAATTTATATCACACTGACAATCGTGATATCAAAAACACCCAATTACCCCGATTTCAATCATTCCCATAATAATACAAATCATATAGAAATCCGTGTATTCAATCGCCAGTATAGATAACATAGCATTCTTTTGCATAAAGATACATCCGCCCTGAAGAATCTCTCGTACATTCCGAACCTCGCGACATTAAATATACATAATTATTCTGAATTTCAAGTCCTACGAAACAAACACCCTTCGTCAGTAAAATATTCCATTTTAAAGCCTTTATATCTTTGGTAATATATGAATATCAAATTTAAATGATTTTCCATATGGACCGCGACGCATTTAAATATTTCATAAGCGTTATGCAATAATTCACCCGCTGGAATTATCACAGCCGCAATATTACGATTTCTTGTATATTAAATCTGATGCACGCCTATTAATAATTATCCCTAGGCCCAAAATACGTAACGAAATTAATCCACAACATGTATCAATATTTGTCACGATCCAGAAAGTTCTAAATTGAATACACGTAAAAGGCAATAGAAGTAAATAATATTGGAAATGCTTATCTGTATCTTCGAGTGTTACCGCCTCTCTGCCTCACTGATGGTATTTCGGTCCTCTCTCCACAAGGGCCTCCGGCCGACGTTGATGCTGAAGAAAAAAAGGGCCGTTCCTCGAATTTGTATGGCTTATGTAGTCAAAATTTCTCGCCATTTTTGACTCCAACCGACGTGTAAAGGTAAAGGTCTATCTCCCAGAACGCTTCTCATTGGCCCGATCCGTTACGCGGACAACCGTTTTTGATTGGCTCGCTTCGTCAAACTAAAATAACATAAAGCCTGCTTTACACGCCCGCGTGCAGAAATAATAAAGGCTAATACGAAATACCTACTTATCCGGCAAATATTTAATTATAGAGTATTTATGAATTGTGGGGCTTCTCCTTATCATGAGCTTTTAGCAGATAGATATTTTCGTATAATTTTTCAGCAATGTCTATTTGAATAGGCCAATATCGTTACACTACCTTTCTTCAATCACTGCGTCAATCACTTTCGTCAATCACTGTAGCATTTGTCATTACAAATTGCTGTTCGTCCACTTTTCAAATTATCTACCCACTCGTACCTTATTCTTTTGTTAGGCATCCTTTATGACTTTCGTGAGGTTTCTCACCCTCCAACAACAAATATCTAACTCGCTGTTGCTTTACGGCGCAATCAGCCATGGGCACCATTTAGGTATGATTCCCTTCGAATAAAGCACGCCATGCCAATCCGATGCAAATCCCCAGACTCAATTGGGATAGAAAAAAATGAGATTAAGGTATATAAGGTACGGGTAAATGAGAATGATTCTAGTGGACTGTATACGAGAAATTTGAAGGAAACAAAAAGGAAACTCGATTCACCTGCCGATGAAACTTCTTCTTTCCTCCAGAACACTAAAACAAAAATCCAACTCCACGATCGACGAAGAAGCTACACATTTTTCATGACACCTGCACACCAAATGGTGGAAGAGCGAATGATATATTTCAGCGAATAATGTGATCGAAATTTGCAAGTTGCGCTGTCGATTTTTTTTACGATTCTTTAGAGTCTATGATACTATAAGTATTCTACATGCAGCTAGACCGCCTAATCTACTGCTATAAGTGCATCAGCTCTATAGCTTTGACACTTTTAATAAGGACCTTACTATGATAAACATTGTAAGTTTCAGATTTACATGAATTTGAAATGGTAAAAAGGTCCAATAAAAACTTTAAATTTATATAATAATAATCTAAAGATTTGGCACTTCGTGGTGCAAAATTTTAATTTAAAATATTATTTTTAATTTAACGTTGTAGGTACTACACACATAATATGAGTTTTTAATTACTAGATACTCTAGTTTTCGAGAGGAGTAGTCCCTCCCATCATCAGGTAGGTATAGATGGTTATTAATTCATAGATAATTCATTCATTCATTCAATTTTAGTTAATCATTAATTCATCATGATTATGAGAGGCACTGCTCCTCTCGAAACAATAGTAGTATTAATAATTGTTATTGTGTGTGTATAGAACAAAGTTAAAATAAAAATCATATTTTAAAACTCTAAGGGCCGTTTTTTTTCAAATTGGATTAAAGTAAGCGTTCGTTTAAAGCATAGATGGGTGGAGAACGCAAAAATCTATGCTTTAACGAACGCTTACTTTGATCCAACTTGAAACAACCGGGCCTAAGTTGCGCTGTCGAGCTCGATATTGGGACTCGTTAATCATAGTAGCTACCTAGTCGTTGTGGGGGGAAAGAAATGGCTACAATTAGCAAACAACAGGGAAGAATGGAAAAATAAGGAAGATGCCTATATCCAGCAGTGGAAAGACGAAGGCTGATGAAGAAGAAGAAGTCGGACAAGGAGGCGGTTGGAGGGGATTCGTGACGTAAATGCCAACAGAACTTATTCGCGATTACAAAGTCTATTACGTATTAGTGAATAATAATCACCATCTATTGAGTAGTATCAAAAACTTTCGTAATGACGTATCTTTTGTATACGGGAATTTGAAATGCCTGGAGAATTGTAACGTGAAATATTTTCATTCATATTTTTTGAAACGCCCCCGTATGGTAGTTTTTTGGTAATACTAGTCGAAATTTGAAAATTTTTGTATGTTGACATTATTGATGGTCCGCTGCCCGGGCGAATGTTTGGAATGGCCGCCACTGCACGTTGCGCGTACCTTCTCCGGACAAAGGTACACACAACCAATATGTGTAGGGCCACATACATATTTATATACCTCGTATCGCAGGCCCCTTCGAGGGAACGAGTCCACCTGGGACTGTTTCTAATTACGCATGTCGTAGCCAAATGAATTCATTATCGGAACACATTTTACTTTTTCCCCGACCAATGGCGTGATTTATCGACAAACTTTCTGGGGAACGGTCGGTAAACGTAACTGGCAAATGGCTAGAAATTTGTTACGGGGTGGCGGGACACCTAACGGGTAGTTCAGAGCGAGAAATAAAATTACATTAATTTTGAATTATTAATCAATTATTTGATGGCATACTTACACAACTCTATTCTAAATATAAAAAAATCGTTAAAAAAATAAAAACTATTATATCTCCTCGAATATGCCTCTCAGATCTGGAATCCATATTTTGTTAAAGATATAGATTTACTGGAAAATATTCAAAGACGAGCCACAAAATTGCCCTTGGGTCTTAAAAACCTGGAATATGCGGAAAGGCTGAGAGTATTGAAACTGCCCACTCTTCAGGAGCGACGAGCAAGAGGTGACCTCATCGAGACATTCAAGATTCTATCGGGCTACTACAATATTCCTAATATGACAGATATGTTTGCAGTAAACACTAATGTGGGCCTTCGAGGACATCATCTGAAGTTGAACAAGTCTCGGTTCTCGTGTAACCCAAGAAAGCATGCATTAAGCAATAGAGTGGTCAATATGTGGAACAGTTTGCCTGAGGGCGTTGTGTCTGCAGCCAGTGTCAACCAATTTAAGAATAGGCTGGATATTCAAATGAGAGACAGTGATATGGGCCTATCAGCTTAAGCTGCCTGCCCATTATCTATAATAATAATAATAATAATAATTTACTAAATAAACAATTTCGCATCTAACCCACACCAAAGTTGACGTTCTATCTCTTTCTCTCCTCGATGCTTTCTTCTTTATGTAAAATATCGTAAAACCAAATTAATTAATCAATTAGAAAGACAAACAGAAAAATCTAATTCATGAAAAAGTATTAGGTTACTACTTATTATTAGGTTATTTATTGCTATAGCTTAGTGGTCAGAGCACTGGCCCCGAAAAAAAGGTGACCTGGGTTCGAATCCCAGTAGTAACCTAATATTTTTTCATGAATTAGATTTTTCTGTATGTCTTTCTAATTGATTAATTAATTTGGTTTTAAAAATTTCACAAAACTTTGTTCTGAAAAATTACAACTACACAAATATGAATGTGTTCTTGAATATATAAATTGTTTTTAATACTTGGTATTTTATTGAAATTAGTTGGTATTTATTTAATAAAGTGGTGTCAAACAATGTATTATTTCATCATGTCAGATACCGTTATACATAATACTTCAAACCCCTCTTTATCGCAAAAGCATTCCGTGTTCCATTCAATGATACATCGTCTAGTGAATATACCGATGACAGATGCCAATTTTCAAATAGAATTACAAATCATAAAACAAATTGCCATAAATAACGGTTACGTCCCAAGTTTCAAAGATAGAATTTTGTCCAAAAAACAAAGAATTTTATACGCGATAAATATTTATATCATACTTCACCAAATAATATAAATGAGCAATGGCGGAGAATATTATATACATAAATTACATTTCAGGCAAAGTGACTAAAAGTTTTCCAGATAACATCAAAGCCGCGTTTTATACTAATAATAGCTTAGGAAACCTTATAATAAGTTCCAAAGACAAAGTCGACCCGCTAAATCATTCCGGCATTTATAAACTAAATTGTAATGACGCTTCGGCTTTTCATATAGGTAAAAAGGGACGTAATTTTAATGTCAGAGTAAAGGAACACATTAGATGTCTCAATAATAATAACTTTTCTGAATTCGCGAACCAACTTTTGGAAATAGGCCACACGAAAACGTTAAAAATAAAAAGGAAAACGGTATCGAGATTCTGCACGTAAATAAAAGGGGCCTTAGATTAGATAACTAGAAATAAAAAAATGGCTGAACACTAAAGCTTATATAATTAACAACCAGATAAATGTAATGAATAGCCCGTTACTTGACATAATCCCCATTTTGGCGTCCACAATTACCCCCACCATAGCTGTAGCCATGCACCCGTTCAAAAATTGATTTGTTTGCTAGAATAGATAATGGATAGCTAGTTTGCGTCCGTCCTGATAAAGATACGGTGGTATTGAAATTAAGTGATCACTTTACACAATGTAACGTTTACCATTTCCACTGGGTAAATTTTGAAAATGGATATTCCGCGTTATAAAACTGAAGAAAAATAAAAATTAATGAAATTCACTACAAAAGGTTGACAGAATTTTTTAATTAAAGCCGGCGCCACATTACGCGGATATTTCGTCGCGTCTCTTCGGCCGTGGAACGCTGCTAAACTTCTTTACATATAATATGCGCTGATCAAAAACACTACGCGGATGATCGGTCGATTCATTTGACGGAAAAGACGCGGCGGAAGATATGCGCATTGTGGCGTCGGCCTAAAAAGAAAAAATATATATAATAGAAAGTATTTCATCTTTTAAAGTTTAGTATTGTAACAAACTTCCAATCAAAATTCCAAATACCTACTCCAAATATATAAATCAACTCGTTTGTACAGTCGAGTGGTCTAAAGCGTCGCTTTTGACAACAGAAGCTGGAGGTTCGAATTACCCTTGTTGAATTGAAGAGTGAAATTCAAAAAATACTACTTGTAATATCAAAATAACCATTTTGAGATAATCAAATACAAAGATTCAGACCAGTGAATAATTATTTGCTTAAAATTATTAATTAAAATAATAATGAAAATATGTATACACACAATGGTGAATTATGTAGAAAAAATGAACTAAAAAAAAAGAAATTTGACACGACAAAGCGGCCCCGACAAAGCCGCGTTGACAAAGCCTCGAAATAAAAATAAAAATTATTAAATTTATTTATAAGTATTATAATATTAAAATGAAAAAAAAACGTAATCAGAAAAAAATAAGAACATTAATAATTGAGCAAATTTAATTTTTTTTTTCATATATTCTCATGCGACTTTTATCACATTTTTGTATGCAAAGATATCATATTAAAATTTATTAATCAGGTTCCATAAATTATAGCATAAATTAAATTCTTTTATATTTTTATACGTAAGGTCTAGTTTTGAATCTCAAAGCATTAGCTATGGAACATAGGGTTCTACTCTTCAATTATACACGATTAGTGTAGTTTTATGGATCACGTATTTTATGTTGTTTGCTGCTTAAAAATAACATCCTTAACATTTTGCCATAAAAAGATTACTGCAAAATGAATATCTAGTAATAATAAATAATAATAATTATTATTGTCATTGAAACAAATGGTTTCGTAGCTATACGAGTGTATATATATATATATATATATATACAGATATATATATATATATATATATATATATACACAATTATTTTCCTACGACAGGCTTACAAACGTACAGAAAAAATATCGTAAGCATCAAATTATTTCGTTTTATAACAACAACAACGTTAGTGACAAAAATATCAGATATCTTCAAAGTAGGTCCATATTTGGAGTGTTCCACAAAAAATCCATCGAAATATAATAATAAATAATTGTTATACATAATACCTTAGAGATGTCCTAAAAGCAAAGTTCCACAAAGCAGGCGCATAAGAATAAAGTAGCAGCTAACGGGCGCGTCTTACAGAATATTTTATTAATACCTAAATGGAAAAGCCAGATCTCCGTCATCAAGAAAACTAGAATAATATATAACCGGTGACATTGTCCATAACGGGAGAACACCCCTGAATGGAAATGGATGAAAATTTGCGATACCTTTTTGTTGTTACAGTGGAGTTTGGTCGGAAAATATAGGATTATGATTCCATTTACGCGCCGGCGTAAGAGCATAACGACGTAAAAGCCCTGGTAGTTGTCGTGCTAAGTAGAGGGCGGTTGGTACAGGTTGCGTTTGGCGGGTAGGTTTCTTATACGATCACAAAAACAATTAATTTAACTCTTGCCAAGTGCCCCCACGTCGGGGATAAGAACTACGTGCTTCGATCTTAAACGGGCACATTCAGCTCCCACTTTATACAGAATGACGTTATATCGCGGTGCGATTTATCTGAGATTGTAAAATCGGTGAGAAAAATGGTGAATTACTGGCGCAGCGGAAAGCGAGAAAAATCAATAAGTTATTTATGTACTCGTATTTATAACCTCTATTATTTGAAGCGCTGTAATCCGAAGTCGGGGTGATTCAAAGTATTTCTCAAGTATGCGCTGTGAATCAATTATTATTGTTAGGCTACATCGTAGGGTGAGCCTTTCGGAAGTTTGACTTTAGTGAGGTCTTCAAATTGCATTATATATTATTTATATATACTTGAAGGTATGTTTATGTATTGTGTTTGAGATAAATTATATAGAACCATTTTTTAAAGTTATAGACATGAATATAAAAAAATTAAAAGTGTTTGTGTGTGTGTGCCTATTGCATAATATATAATGTTTATTTCAGGTATTGCTACTCATGTACAGGAGGGTAAAATCCACAACACGTGTATTTTCTTTAATTTTTAAAACTTTTATACATACTGATTGTATATTAATTGTATTTTATATAATTTTGAAGAATTTTATACAGAAAAAAACGTGTAGAAATTAAGATGTTAGAGTTAAGGAAAGCTTAAGGTGTTAAAGTAGCAATAATTATTCAAAATTTTCTAATCAGCTGTTGAAAATGCATAATTCTTTTGACATTAATAAAAGGATACCAATTTTACATACAAAAATATAGGATTGCAGTTGGTATAAGTAAGAAATTTTGGAAATAAGAAAAAAACAGGCCCTTCTCGAAAATAGCTATAATTAATTTATTTATAATACAGAAATTCATAAATTGCTGTAATATTAGGTCCTTACATATGAAATTGGCGTTTAGTATGGGAGGAACATAAAGCCGATTTTTTTTTATTATAATATATTTATTTAATCAAAGTATGTACCATTGCTATCTATGCACTTTAGCCATCTCATAGGTAGTTCATCGATCCTTTACTAAAAAAACCATTCGGACGGGAATCAATAAAATCTTTGAAGGCGGTTTGGACTGCCCCATCGGAGTTGAATTTTTTCCTTTGCAAGAAGTTATCCAAATTTCGAAAAAAATGGTAATCTGTTGGGGCAAGGTCCGGAGAGTACGGTGGCTGTCTTAGACATTCCAATTGAAGCTCCTCTAATTTGGTAGCCGTCTGTTGTGCAGTGTGTGGTCTAGCGTTATCATGAAGCAGCAGTGGCCTAGAGCGATTAACCAGCCTCGGTTGTTTAGCAGCTAGCTTTTCCATCATGGTTTGCAGTTGCTGACAATAGACATCTGCCGTAATCGTCTGGCCAGATTTAAGAAAGCTGTAGTGAACGACACCAGCACTAGTCCACCAAACGCTCACAAGTAACTTTTTTGGAGTCAATTTTCGCTTGGGGCATGGTTTGGCTGGTTCGGCAGGGTTCAGCCATTGCGATGAGCGCTTCCGATTATCGTACAGGATCCACTTTTCATCACAGGTAATGATTCGATTTAAAATCCCTTCATTATTGTGCCGGTTGAGTAATGCAACGCAGCAGTCAACGCGCGTTTGTTGATTTGCTTCACTCAATTCGTGAGGTACCCACCTTTCAAGCTTTTTCACCTTACCAATTTGCTTCAAGTGGATTAAAACAGTTTTATCACTAACACCGCAGCCTGCAGCTAACTCGGATGTGGTTTGCGATGGATCCGCTTCCACAATAGCCTTCAATTCATCATTATCAACTTTGGTCTCCGGCCGTCCACGGGGCTTGTTCTGCAGGTCGAAATTTCCAGAACGAAAACGTTGGAACCAAAAACGCACTGTGTTTTCTTTTGCGGCACCGTCGCCATACACATCATTAATCCTTCGAGCCGTTTCTGCAGCACTGGTGCCACGGTGGAACTCGTACTCGTAAATAACGCGATATTTCAAGTTTTTCATTTTGTAAACTGAGTGACGCAAAGAAAAAAACAATTGAGGAAAAAACAAATGAATTATAATTTTCAAAACACAAATACATGAGTAGAGCTGTATAAATTTGGATTTGGAATTCCTAACCAAAGAGAAGATATTTGAGATCAAATTTGCCAGTACGGCAAAACGCCAATTTCATATGTAAGGACCTAATATAATAATCCGTTCTAAAAATATAAAATAATGCTATATAAAAGCTAGCTTAAAATGCTTAAATATAAAATATTATGTTGCCAAAACCAAAGGAAATATAGTTTAAGTTTGAGCGATTTTAATGTAATAAAAATCTTCGATAGCCTGCCAAAGGAAATTCAAAACATGGAGAATATAAGGAGGTTTAAACTGAAGTGCAAAAAATTTATTATAAAAACTTTTAAATGATTAGATAGAATGCAATATGTCTAAGTGAAATCATATATTAGCCCACACAAAATTATGTGTGGAACTAAATTATTAAGATAAATAAATGAATAAATAAATTGAAAAGCTGGAAATAGAGGTAGGTACATAGGGTTTTTATGATATTTACGTTAGATACGCGTAAATAAGTTATATTTCTTAAGATCATGTTTTGAATGAATAATTATGATTTAGAAATATAAAACATCATCTTGTCTTGTTTATTAAATTCAATAAATGAATTGCATTACAATTGGCGAACATGTAATGATTTTAAAAATAATTAGTCCTTTAAAAAAATTTTATAAAATGGATTTTTCTTATTTAAACTTAAACATTTTAAATTTATTTTTTGAATTAAACTAGTAGTAAGATTTACCCAGCTCGTAAAACGTCACTCTTTTGCGAAATATGAATAATTCGTATGAGTGAATAATTTATTAATACTTGCATTAAAATTATTATTTTTCATACTTAGTGCTTTATTCAATTCAAGAAAAAGTATGTGGAAAAAGTGTGATATATTGTATGGTGTTTGATTCTCTGGCTCCCCCTAACGATTTTGGCGTAATGTATGTAACCATAATGAGATTTGTTCGACACGTTTTTAACGCTACTTTTATGGTCTTAGATTGTAGATTAGATTTAGATTATTTAGAACACCACGCTGAAAAGATTATAGCTTTAAACACAGTGCACACGTTACTCCACCATGCATGTTTGATTTTAAAACTAAAGTTATGCCATCACCATTAGCATGTTTATTGTGTTTTAAATCGCGTGCCTTGAAACACGATCACGGGGGTTTGTAGACCCCAGAATTTAGCATTAAGAAAAAGATTTCGGATAAAATAATATGAAACTAGCCGTACCAACATAATGACTAACATAATAATTGCAGGATTTTTAAAGCTGAAAATTTGCGAATGGAAAATCATTTGTTTTTTAAAATTGACTCTCTTTGCTTAGACCTAAAACCAAATATAATAAAATAATAATATAAAAATTTCAAGATCTTCTAATTTGGTGCGGTGGCGTATTGTCTAAAGATTACGTGTCACGCTCTAATTATCTAAAGTTTCAATTCCAGCAAGTTACGTACGTTGCGGACCGACAGACAGACAGACAGACAATGAAATGATTATATTTAGATTACAGCGCTTTCAAGTTTTGGAGATTATTATGTACTAATCATAAGCACTTGAATAATCACGGGACATAATAATAATTAATAACGAACGTTGCGTGTAACCTGGGCCGCGCTGATTGACGTATCACAGTCGGGCGCCCGGGCCTCACTAGCGGCGATCATCATCTGTATTGTTGTTGTAATTCCAGCCTAAATTCTAAAAATATTTGATAGTCGATTTTTAAACAAAAAACCGACGGGTTAATATGGATGTGAAGTATGATCTTTCACATTAGCGTTAGAAAATAGGTGTAGTTATTAATTATTGCCTAATTAAAATAATTCTGTTGGATCACAAAGTAACTATCGTTTCAATAAATGATATCTCTCTATTTTTATTTAGTCCAAAGTACGCAAGAAGTACTTTTCGTGTGCTGTGAAGAATCTTTCTTCAGTTCACAAGAGTAGAAAAATTCGTTCAGGAGTTCTTGAAGAGTAGAAATGTTCGTTCATCTTGTAGTTCATAGCATACGCAGCATACAACACCAATACTGGCTTAAACTCCATTCAGAGCTGCGGAGAATATCAAGGTTTTAAGCAGCCGATTTGATGTTTCCTCAGGTGAAATATTTGTCCAAATTATGGTAGGCTTATAGAATTAGCGATACTAATTTTCCTTTAGACCTCAGATTTATTTCCTCTATTTTTGAGACAATCTTTGTGGAAAATTTCATTCAATAAATCACGAATAAGATGTTGGATAAAAGCATGAAGATCGCCTTGACATACTAAAATTCATTTAAGCTTTTATTGAAGGATTCAGCATATCTATCTACCTTTAAGACCATGTCTCAAATAAGAAGCCCGTCTAATAAGCTTTAATTGTAGGTTTTTCCAATTTTTCAGTTGTTTCTGGATTTAAAAATAATTTTTTACTCTTCTAGTTGAAATTTTAGATTCCACATTGGACTAGGTTGGGCGAACTTTGAGAAAATTAATCATTTCCTTAAAAATAAAAATAATCCCACGAATTAAAAAAAGAAAAGTTTTGGAAATATGTATCCTCCCTGTGTTTACGTATGGCCAAGAAACTATCATGCTAACTGCGAGGACCATACATAAACTGAGATGTACACAGCAATTTATGAGAGACAAATGCTAGGCGTAAGTCTGCGAGATAGAATCAGAAATGAAGAAATCAGATGCTGCACATAAATTGTCTATGTGGTAAATCATTTTGCCAAATTAAAATAGCAATGGGTAAATTATATTGCCCAATTAAAATAGCAATAGGTAGATCATATTGCAAGATAAAGAACAGACGAAGAATACTCAGAGTTCTGCAGTTCTGTAGTGGAGGACATGGAACATGAAAAGAGGAAGAGGCCGGCCCCAGAAAAGGTCGGCCGATGCTTTTATCCCGTCGCCACTGTAATATATTCGCAATCTAGCGGAACTTTATTCAAAAATTAAAAAGCAAGAAAATAAAAATTAGTAAAATATACACAGTAGCTAATGACCTAGACTATATGTTTTGATAATTATTTGCTAAATAACAGCACCGGTTTCCATATGGCAACCTGGCAAAGTGACACTTGCATAGGCCGTCATTCTGACAGCAACTTTGTTCGTTAATTTGAGTCTTTGTTATCAAGAAAAAAAGGGAATTTATTTCGAAGTGCAGTTACTAATACACATGTATATTTTATCTTCACAACTATGGCTACTTTACAAAGTAAACTGTGTTACAATATATATATTTTATTGCCAGATACAAAGCCATTTACTTGTACATGTAGAAATTGTAATATTTTTGAAGAAGTGTGACTTTGCTTTGACCTTACAAAAAATATCCATGGGTACCCAACGAGAAAATAATTTTATTTACTGCTTTGGTTCATATTCTGTAAGATTTCATTAAATTTGGCGGCACGTGTTTTCGACACTCATACAATATTTTTTAGTTTTCTTTAGGAGTACCTACAATAATGAAAAGATAAATATTTTAAGTATGGCTTTTAAGTGGCAAAAAAGGATCCAAACAGGTGCATTTAGATTTTTATAATGTAAAAACACAACTAGGTTAATTCTAAAAGCACGCCTTGAGAACTAAAAATTTACGTTAGCAGTCTTAGCACAAAAATAGATGCGAAGTTGGGAAAATCTGTAGAAAATTATCGAAATTTTTGGCTGAACATGATGGTTGGTTTGAAGATATAGTATCATTGCCTTCTGAGTTTCTCGACCTGCTTCCACCCTCAAGTTCAGCAGTTTTACGAGATTGTACAAGATCAGGTAGGCCTTGGAAGTCATTCGAAAAAGTATTTCCAAGTATAAATCCAAAAGAGAAAAATCATAGATCTAGTTTCTACAAAAACTCAAGAAGATTTAACGGTCGCCACTGAAGTTAGTCTGAGATCATCCGGGAAAAGGGATGCAGCCAATCTAATGAAAGAGGTAGCTGCTGAGTCTCCTTACTGAGCTACTCATAATAGCTACGCATACTCAATAAAAAAAGCGAGACAAATTTTTGGAGTATCATAGCCAAACTCTCTCTAGAAGCCGCCTTGACACTAATGGTCAATGCCAAATTGAGTACCCACCAGTATAACACACTGGGACAACAGTCGAGGGGTCAAAATTTAAATATTTATCCAGCTTACCATCTTGTCAAGAAAGCGAAAACAGATTTCCACCCTTCGCAAGATTCAATTAATTACAAAAATTGAAAAAAGTTCTTTTTTATAAGGACTTTATCATTCTTTTGAAGTTGTATTGAAGCAAATTAATTTTTCATAATCGATATAAGTTACCATGATGAAACTTTTTGCAAAAAATAAGTCAGAAATATTGAAAAAAAATGCAAACTTTGATATTGCATATCTCCATAACTATTGATATTAGGTTATGGTTGCTTGAACATTTTAGACCAATAGACGATTTTTAACAAAGCACTTTCAGGGTTTGCGTTAATTACGTGACATATTGTAAATAAAACAAACTCAATTTGTGCAAATATAAGTCGAATGAACCGACTTTTGTTTTTTTTCTTGCATGAAACTCTATGAATTTGAATAGATTTAAGTTATGTGTACATATAAAGAATATATTTATAAATATTTAGAAAAAGTTTCATAAAAATCTATTCAGTACATCCGGAAATAAAAATTAAATTAGTATACATTGTATTAAGTTCCGTTAGATTTGGAATATATCACAGTGTGCGCCGGCCAGAATTGCGGAAAGCATTATTAGCGCGTAGGTACTAAGAATACGCAAATTATATAAGAAGTTGGTTTAAGGACTTGAAAACACATCTAATAGAAAACAACGATGAAGATCTATTACAAGACCTTAATCGGATTATTAATGGAGATGAAAGCGGCTTTAACATATAACCAAAATGCCCATTCGAAAAAATAATTCTCTTTCTAGTTACTAGTTTGTAATTATTAGTGTATTTTAAACGTACTTATGATCAAATTGAGACGATTTGTCGAAAAGCTTAAAAGGATTTAAGTATAAATTGAAAAAAAAAATGCTTGTATAGCGCAAATTTCTAAAGGACGTCTGGCGGCCCTGTGCTAAAATCTGATGATCGACTGCTGACGCATAGGTGGCCGATAACTGACGCATAGATGGCCGACTACTAGCAAAACAGCCATTTTTCATTAAAATATTATTTTAATTTTTATGGTTAGGCTAATTTTAAAAAGCAATATATATGATAAAAATAAACTCCCTGTTTTTTAATATATACGTGTTTTTCTAAACCACCTTTCTAAAATGAACTTACAATGATATTCCAAAGATAACTTTTCTGTAAAATGGCCGACTACTAGCACAATCACCCTATGTACGTCAAAGTTTGCATTTTTCAATATTTTCTACTTATTTTCCGCGTAACCTCGGACTATAACTAATTAAAAATTCATTCGCTATACTAAAAACCAAAAAAATAATAAAAACCTAGCAAAAAGTTAATTTTTTTTTTTAAATAATTTTATTTGACTTGTATTGTATGTATGAATTTTTAAAACTTAATATAAATTACTCTCTATGTAAATGTTCAATGGTAGTCTAATGTTTTACAAAAGTTAAGCCTAAAATATTGGAAAAAATGCAAACTTTGATGTCGCTTATCTCCGCAACCGTAGACATTTTGTTGAAAGTGTAAATAATAGTTTTTATTCAAAATTGAAGTCTTTTCTACGAGCTAGGAGACACCCTGCATAATTATAATCAATATTATATTTATTTTTATTATTATAATATACTTTTATAATACAAAAACTATTAATTTTACCATTACTTATATGTATTTCATGAAATTAAATTTTAGGCAATTTATGTGCTGTGTTAATTTTTCTACGAAATATCCGACACCGTATATAGGTAGTGTCTCATATCTAATAGCAAATATTTTACTGATGGTCCTGCCTTGATAATGAGTCGAAAATGTTAAAGCAATCATTAATATATGTAGTTGTGGAAATATGCAATCAAAGTTTCATGTATCAATGTGTGTTTTTTTTTCAATATTTTCATTTTTTTATATTTCAAAGTTTAATTTCCATGTCAGTAACATATCAATTATGAAACATTCATTCTCGCATTATTACATGGCGCATTCATCACAATTTAAAGTCCAATAAAATGATAAAAACCTTACAAAAATTGAAAATATTTTTTTTGCAAGGTTTTTAATCTACATAAATAAAAATAAAAATGTTCGTCTGTATAAAATCGCTAATCTCTGAAAGTTCTTCACCGATTGCTTTGAAATTTTGGCACAACGTTGCATTCGAAAACGCGGATGTTTTTGTTTACCCTCTTTTTATTTACCTATATGTAACACAAATCTACACCGTTTGACAGATCTGACCCAAATTTTTTATACTTATTCTTTAGAACCCGTCGGGTAACATAGGCAATTCCCATCCCCCCCTGATATATTTTTAATGGAACTATGTACCGTTCGACCGATCTGAACCAAGTTTTGCATACTTATTCTTTAGGACCCGGCGGGTAACATAGGCGACATTTCCCTCCTCCCCCTTTACCACTTCTCCTCCCTCTGATATATTTTTAATCGAAATCAAATTTCTCCACTGGATTAAATGGAAACATTATTTTTATTAGAGGTTTTGCAAGACAATGGAACCTTTGTTTCTCCCCAAAAATTTATTTTCAACTTAATCCTTATCCCGTGCAACGCCGGGTACGAATAGTTAGTAATATAATAAGTATTGATATTAGGCCATGGTTACTTGAACATTTTCGACTCATTATCAAGGCAGGAATCCACCTGTAAAGTTTTTGTTAGTAGCTATGAGTCACACTGTATCTTATTTTTCTTCAGCCTTCATCTCTCCTCTGCTGGATATAGACCTTTTCCATATCCTTCTATCTT